>QFAX02000287.1:0-56796 GCA_003412495.2 Echium plantagineum | reverse complement strand
TAATTCTAATGCTAAGCACACAATATTGCAGCTGGTCTGCAGATAGTAGACTGCTTCTAAGTGGAAGCAAAGATTCTACCCTCAAGGTGAATAATCCCTTTGTTTTCTGTTTATCCAAGCAATTCCGTTTCTGAAATTCTTGCCTTAGAGATTCTACCAGAGCTTTAATATAGAGACTGTGAATAACATATGAAGTTATATACGACTTCTATAATTATGCTTACAAATAACCTAACACATGATCACATCTTATTCGTGAGAAACTATTTAGCAATTACATGTATTACCTTAAGAATCATTTTATCCTCTGAATCTTTTATGATTATTAGTTTGACTGGTTTGTTCCCTACTCTAGGTTTGGGATATCCGGACGAAGAAGTGAAACAAGACCTTCCTGGCCACGCAGATGAGGTATTTGGCTGTGTACAGGCCTCATTCCTCTTTTAACTAGGAGATTGTACAATATTCTAAGCAAAGTTTTCTTGCATTGAAGGTCTTTTCGGTTGATTGGAGTCCAGATGGTGAAAAAGTGGTTTCTGGGGGTAAAGAAAACTTCTGAACTGTGGATGGGCTAGATGAAAATACAAGAGGATAAGTTAAGTTCCTTGTTGACACAAGTCACATGTCGTACAAAAGGGATTTACATTGATGGATGTATATCATAGTGAGCAGCAAGAGAAAGCTATTGAGGTGTATATCATTAGCCTTTGTGTACCTCCGGATTCGTCTTCATTCTCCTTGTCTCGTCTTGAACTGTGAAGTCGAGCTTTTCAGTTTCTTGCTCTATTCTCTTCATCGCTGTCATAAAGGGCGTCGAATGATTTAGAGCACTAAATTCTCGTATTACAGGCCACTATCTATAGATCAGCGTCCGTCACTTGTAATTTTTATAGTAGTTAGTAGAACAAATATTGAAGTTTGTTTATCAATTTTCTAGAGCGAAAGATTGGAAACTTTTTGTAAGATGCAAATGATCGAGTATTTAACTTCAAACGTATCATTTTTAATGTTGTGATTGGATGTGTTTCCTATTGTTCACTAGATGAATAATTCTATTGACGTTGCTTTTTGCTCTGGTGTAGCTCAAATTGAGCTCGAACCTCATTTTTAGATTGGTTTGAACTCCACCTTAAAGGTTCAAACCTCGGAGTGATGCCAAAATACTAAACATTCACGGGGACTTCCCTTTTCACAATCACTTAGCATATGGTAGCTTGAATAATTTCTAGTGATGAGCTTCTATATTTGAGTACATGGTTTCATTATAGTATTAGATGTGCATCAGAAACTCTAAAAAAGTCACTAAACTTCATATAGACAAATTGTTCCGAAAGTCTTCCTGCATAATTCATGATTGGGTTTCTTCTTGAGCCCTCTTCCTCTTTGAACGTCCCAGATGCAACCTATACAATAAACGAGATCTCACTGAGAAACTTTCAACAGCAACAATAAACGATTGTAAACATCGAAAGATGAAGAGATATTATAGCATTTATAGCGACGAAGAATAAACGATGATGAACATTGAAAAGTCTTCATGCAAGGTTGATGATTGGGATTCTTCTTCAGGCCTCTTCTTCTTTTCACATCCCTGATGCAGCCTACACAAGAAATGAGATCTCACTGAGACACTTTGATACTAAACATTATAGACATTTAGAAGACGACATACTATAGCAGCGGGGATAACATATAGTTTTATGTTAAGTCCAATGAGTGTGATCAGTAGTATTTAGGCTGGAGCACATACGAAGAATCTTCGAGCAGAATTGATGATTTTGTTTCTTCTATTGGCATCTTCCTTTTTTCACATTCCAGGGGCATTCTATAAAAAAGGTGAGTTTCAGTGAGACACTTCGGACAGTAAGCAATAAAACCATGTAAATGTGATTGACAAATGAAAGAGGAAGTAAGATGATAGCGCCAGGGATAACAATATAGTTTCATGGTGAAGCCGAAGGAAGGTGATCAATGGTATTCAGACAGGAGCACATACCAAGATAAACTCATTGGAACAGGTTACCTTACTAACACATGGCTTTAACGAAGGGGATGTGGCTGGAGGGTCGAAAAGGTGCAGGACAGAACATAAAAGGTTGTCATTAACAGGAGAAGACTTACTCCAAGTCCAATTTGGGAGGTGGTTCATTGACATCTTCATTATTGCAGATAGTGCCTTGCTTTTCAGGATCGTCTTTTGTAACTAGATTAGCCGCTTGGTGTAACTCAAGAAAGAGTGGATGCGTGTGCTCACTTGGACGAAAGGAAGTCTTTAGCGTTTGAACCTGATATTTGCATCGCGAAGTGAAAAGTTGTGGGGTTGTAGATTTTATGAAGTTGAAAGTTGTATGCCACATTTTGTTTACCTGTTTGGTAACCTTAGCTTTATCTTGCATCAACCTCCTTACCTGTCTAGTAAGCTTCTGCTTCTCCAGCATCAATTTTTTTACCTGTTTGGAAAGGTTTAAATTCAACAACAGCAATCCCTGTTTGCTAAGCTTCGCTTTTTCCCTCATCGATTCCTTTTCCTACACGGGTAAAAATAAAAACGTTCGTTAAAATCAACTCATGTTGAACAATACTTCATCATACATCTATAGGTGCCAGAAACAAGAGGAATGGAGAGTTGAAGTAGTACCTTCATTGTTAAGTTTTTCATATGATCCACCCGAATACGCCCCTGGAACAATAATTTTTGACTGGCTTAGGAAAGATTTTATGTATGAGGTATACAAATTCAACTAATTAGTTAGCACAACTGCACAAGCAACTCCATTACTACTCCAATATGAACGAAACGAGTTAATTTCTTATGCAAAGATCTAGTTACGTTGTAGCCTATGCCTATCACCAGCAATGTTAATGATGTAAACTTCAACTGAAAAAATATGTTCAACAGTATATCAACCCGAGGCTTTGGTATAGGAAGAGTATCCATAGATCCTTCATTTGCGATGAATCTTGATGGCGCCCCCAAAATTCTGCAATAAAATGGATAACATTAGTGCTTGTAGGCCGAAGATATACCTCGTACGTTTTTGGAAGTGGCCTAATTACATCATTGTTCATTCTATTCATCACAATCGATATAATATGAACCAACAATGTGGCACGAAACAAGAGCCTCGCTCGATTTGCTCTGATATGGATATCAGAGGTCACATAAGACGTTGATTAATAGCTAGCAACCAATTGACAACTCTTGATCAAGCCTCGACAAACGGAGATGAAGAAATATTTCAGGAAGGTCTCTATATATTACTAAAAGTTGCTTTTCTTGTAAAACAATTCAATTTTCTGCAATATTTTTTTCAGTTGAAACTTCAAGATCATCTACAAACCAGCAAATTCAACTCCTAGAAGTTGTTAATAATACGCTTAATGCAAGTCATCAATAAAACCATCAAATGATCTTGTTAATTCACCACACACAGTCACACACTGATAATTATGTGAACGAAACCACAGGCGAACAATAAAACACAGCTCACATAATAAAGATCTTCTGGAAATATATAGCAAAATCAAGAATTCAAACTAAGCCTTACGCACTTATCCCACTAGTTGGGATCAACTATATGAATACCTCTCTCGTCTCCAATCATCCAAGAACTCGAGGTCCTTCAACATACCATATTCCAGAAATGCAACAAAAAAAGACATAAACAAGATCATAAGAAATTTGAAGGGGGGGGGGGGGGGGGGGGGGGGGGGGGGGGGGACATGCATGCAATCTTGATCAAATCATAAAGCACCTCATCTTTTCATCAGTGTTCTTGCTTGGATTCTTCATATTATCTGTCTCAGGGGCAGCAATTTCTCTAAGAAGCTCGTCCATTTTGTTTTCTTGAAAAGAAACGTGAAAAAAATTCTATCTACTCTGTATTAAAACAAGAACTCCTAAAGAACTTAACAATGGTTTATGATATTTATTAGAGGTTTCAAAGGCCAATGCAATGAGGTTTTTTTGAGAGTTTTGAGTAGAGGTAGTAGGCAACTAAAATGGTTTGAAGATGATTGAAAAATGGAGGAAAATCATATGGGAAAACAGAGATTATATATGGGAATTTTGATTATTGCATGAAAATGCATCATATATGGTTGGCCAACTTGTTGTATTTGATCGAACTTTGTTAGACTCAATTCGATCCTATGTATATTTGATATGACATGATATGAAATTCTAGGAAAAATGGTAATTTAGACTCGATTTGATAAGTGCATTTTATTTGGCAAAAAATATGTCAAGTATTCAACTTGATTTGAGTATCCCTATTTGGTAAAAGATGTCAACTACTCAACTTGATTTGAGTATTTTCTTGACAAATATGATGTATCATTTGTTTGTAGACACTTTGAAGCAATAGGTGTTCGGGTTGAGGGTTTGTTCATAAACAAATCAAGTTTAGAATTGATGTTCGACTTAATTTTTTAATTACATAGCATTGAAATTCATAGCTGAATCATGTCGAGTATTTCATAATGACTGCGGATTGGGGAATTTCGGAATGGTGGAGAGTGAAGACGAAATGATTGTTCGACTTTTACTTTTCACTTAATATCTCAGTTATTAGTAAAAGATATTTATATGTTAATTTATTTTAAAACATCTTTAATAGTTTATTATATGTATAGTCTTATCTTTACCTTCGTATTAAATTGATCTTTATATATTTTAATATATATAAAAAAATTAGTACACAAAACGAAAATAAATACTTAATAGAGTAATTGATATCCTGATTGAAAATTAATTGATAATTAAACGAGTTAAATAACCAAATTCTTTAGAGCTTCCTCTATATAAAGACCCTCAAAATTCTTGTCTTTAAGCCAACAAAATCAAAACGGAACTCAACAAAATCTGTACTTGAACATTCTCATTGTCTCTCAGTTTTGTTGTGAATTTATAATTTCAAGAATTAATTTAGAAAAGTGACAAATAAATGGGACAGTGGAATAGAAGATATAGAGGAGGAGGAAGGAGGAAGTATTACAACTATGAAGAACCCCCTCCTTCACCACCAAGAACACAGCCTTTACCTTATGGTATATATTTTGTTTTCGAAAATGTTTGTTTTGATGATTATGGTATTTGTAAATTTGTGATTTTTGTTTAGTCTGATGTGTAATTTGGTAAATTGGTTATAGTAAGTTTGATTATTTGTTAATAAAGTTAATAACTTTATGAGTTTTTGTATTGTTGTTATTTTTTGTATATCTTCATTTTGATGATTATGGTATTTGTAAATATGTGATTTGTGATTTCTGTATAGTTTATTATGTAATTGAGTAGATTGGTCCTAGTGAATTTGATTATTTATCATAAAGTTAATGGATTCTTGAGATTTTAGTGATGTATATGCTAATTCTATGTCTTTTTCAGGATCTTAGAATCGTATTTGATTTGAATTCAATTACTTCGGAGGAATTATTGATCTCAATTATTCGAGTTTAGATTAATGTATATGTGAAAATGGGTGTGGGAATTACTAATGTTGAAGTGATGATTGATTAGAGTTAGTTTCTCAAGAAAGCAATGAACAGCTGAAGATGTTTTTGCTTGAGTATATTGGACTCGTTATGATTTATGTGTAGAATGATTAGTTTCTAAAGAACAGAGCTGAGCTCTCAGGAAATGGAGATAAAGCGTTCTTATATAGTTCTGTTACGTAGAAACTGTGCACCTCTGGCATCTTAGTTTGGGTGGCCGTTTGACGACTGCTCAGGCTCGTCTCATTTCTTATATTTTCCGAACTGTTATCTGATTCAGTATGTTGTAATGCTGTGGTCAGATAGAAGTTGCTATGAAATTTCATCAACTAATATGGATCAACTATTAACACTGTAATGTCTTTTTTGGGTAGGACGGTCTGAAAATGGTGTGCCCTCATGGGAAATTGATTTCTGCTACTTAAGTGGTGTTACATGGCACAAGATTTCAACTGGCAAAAGTTCATGCGTTGTCATGATACCGTGTTGAATTGGAATGACTTGGGCGGTGAAGAAGCATACCAAAATGCAAAGAGAAGGTATTGGGAAAAGATAAATGGTATTCCATGTGAGGATTCGCCAGATCCAGACATGTACATTGGCGAAGTTGATTGGGATTCACATATTGATCCTGAATTGATGGTTGACATAGATCGAACATATTTTAATCCTGATGATGAGGGGAGACGTAAAAATTTAATGAAAATTCGAAAGAGGCTAATAGTTACTCTTTAGCCCGGAATGATAAGTATATTAATGATGGCGGAAATCCTTGGGATTCTAATATCGCTCAAGGAGCAAGGGAACTGAAATCATCTATTGATCCATGGGAACATATGTCACTGATGCTAAGAATACCAATAAGGAAGAGAATACTTGGGAAAACAATCCAATCCAAGCACAAGGGAAGCGAAAACGATTATTGATCCATGGGAGCAATATTGCAGTGAAAAAAGCCTATTAATAAGGGAGAGAATCCTTGGGAAAGCAATGCAGTCCAAGGCACGGGGACATTAAAATCACATGCTGATCCATGGGAACAGTACTGCACGGAAGTTGGTCAATCCATAAATAAAAATGCGTGGAGAGACTCTGTAGATGAATCCTCCCTCTGGAAACGTGGCCAATCCCAAATATGCAGAGTAGCCCTCATATTGTGGGACTCAGCATCAACACGTGCAGGATATACACAAACGAAAGGACATGGATAATGCTACGTACAATTCTTGGTCAAGCAATCAGAATGCAGCTTCCAATGATAGGCCATGGCGTGACTGCGGGAATAACTCAGAGAGGAAATTCTCAGAATATTCAAATGATGATTGGGGACGATCAGGCTTTAGAGGACAAAACAGAGGGGGAAGGGAAGGTTATGATGGCTGCAGAAAGCGTGAAGGCTCGATGCAGCATGATTCGAGGAACAAGAGCATTAGGTTTCAAGCTAATGATTACGGAACGTCTTACCGATGGCGGAACTAAAAACCCCTGGAAGACTGGATATGAATGTTTTGATGAACAAAAGGCCAGGTATTAGAACACTGTCCACAATGCAGGTGCAAATTTTGCCCTCTTGATGTATGTACTTTATTGAGTTATAGTAGTTGATAACTTTTGAAACTATATCTAGTTATCTACTTCTATGTTGGTTTTGATGCCCCCAATTCCCGCTAACTCTGTAATTCTTTAGTTTCAACTATCATTCCTTGTGTTATTTTGTAAAATTGGAGTTATGATGTGTTCTATTTACTTAGATGTGCTTGATTACACCTGAAACTATACAGAATCAACAAAAAATCTTTATTCCATTACTTGGGATCTCTTTGATTCAGTTACATATATATCAGAAGTACAAGTGGAGACAAAGAGAAAATTAGAAAGAAAGAACGAACATATAACTTATAAGGCAAGCTAACAACAGGATGTCTTGGTAGAAATTCTAAGGAATGAGCTATATAATTCTTGCAAAATTTTAACTTCTGATTCACTTCGACGAATATACAGGCTAAATTTCCTCCAGTTCCTGAAATCATGTCGATGTAGACTCTACTTCTCGCTTAGGGACGATTTCGTGTGCGTGGTGGTGCAGGTGCCGGTTCTTGCTCTATGGAAATGGCACCAGTACCATCATTGTCATCACCTCCTTCTGCCTCCAGTATTTCCTGATTTACAGCTAGCTGCAAACAAAGTCATCAGCTAAATGATCACTCCAACACATAAAAAACTTTTATAAGAAATGAAGCATTGGCTCAAATTTTCTTTACATCACTTTGCATTTGTAGTTATGGGAAGAAAACTGAAGTAAGAACATATATTGATCTCCTTTAACATGTTGTAGCAAATGCATGGAAGGAAATTCAGATATAATTTTAATGCTTTGGTATGGTCTGATGAAACCTCATCTCCCAAGTAACTCACTAATCTACCTTTCTAACCAACCTTGTCCTAAAAAGATGTCATATGAATCTGTCTTTCCAGCCAACAACATTACCCAATGCCTTTGAAGAGGCTATTGCCTAAGCGTGGGAGGTGTCGGATAGCAGTCTTACCCTGTGATACTATGGAGGTTGTTTCCGACCATCCTAACCAACAACATCTTCCCTACAAATAGATGTTTCCTTCTCTAATGAGAACCAATAAAACATCTTACAACTAATTGAGTGTCAACTTTTATTATTACTACTCTGAATAGGCAAAGTAAGCTTCAAATGCTGATATACCTCAAGCAAACAATATAAAACACCATCACCATTAACTAACTATTACAGCAATTTATATCATTTGTTGTTTGACATCACTATACAAAAAATGCTATCTTTTTCACAAGAAAACATCCAGTTTTATAATGCCATCTTTGGGTAACTATCAAATCAACCAATTCATAAAAAACCACTTAAAACTCCATACAAACTGCACATCAAAGTAATAAAGAACAGAAATATAAACTCCTGCATCCAATCAAGATCGTCTAGTTTGTTTCTCAATGGTCAAAACTAATACTTGTAACTTTTATAGCATTAAATAACACATATACTATCTTTCAATCAAAACTATCATGTTAATATCAAAATACACAAACATTCGTTATATTTTCAGTATCGGGTCAATTCCAAAACAGCCTCTGTGTTAGGAGGGGTTAGGTTGCACGCTATCGGACCCCAAACAATAGTAAGGCAGGAGTATCCTCGAAAACATTAAGACATGTTGATATTGATTCCTATATTTATTTTCACACACATATTACACAATCTACATAAAAACAGTCCCTCTCAAAGTTAAACATCTGAACCATTAAAAATCAAAACTGGATAATCTTTAGTACCTCTTCTAGGAACTTCTGGTCCAGCTTATCAGTAATTCTGCTTGCAGTGAAGATGGTAACAGCAAGAAGAGAGAGGGGGAACACAAATGCGAATATGTAGCTGGTTGAGCTGGGACCCGCACGTGTAATTACTGATAAGCCTCTTCCACTAGTTTTTCTTGAACTTTTTGTATCACAAATATGATAATTTATGGCTAAATATTGTGTGGCTGAGGAAGAGTTGAAAAGGGTATGGAATTTTGAAGGTGGCGGTTGTTTGTGGTGTGGAAGAGGCGGAGAGATGAAAGTGGAGTGGAGAGTGTTAGAGGAGATGCCATTGATGGAGCTTGAGTAAATAGATTTGTTGTTTGGTTGATGGATTTTATTTTAAGTAATTATTTAGTTATTATTTCTTGGAATATATTTGGCTTTTTGTATAGAAATAGTTAAAAGGCAAAAGGTATTACTACCTACTGGGGTGGAGGCAACAAATGTCGTGACAACCAGTAAGATTTTAGTTTTTAAAAGAAAAAAGTTATATTTTTTTAAATCTAAATATATAACCTAATTACTTTTAGTTTTTAATCTTCGGACAATCTTTTCTTTTACATTTTTGACACTTTTAATTTTCACCACACCATACTCTATATCCTTTTGTCATGTCTGGATCGGAGAATATCTAGGTGAAATTTATCATTCCCCCTGTTTCGAACCCATAAAAATCCAAGGTTAATGAATGTAGTTAACACATTCACCCCCAAATCGGTGGGTAATGCTAGTTTAACGAATTAATTCTCTTTTATTATTATATCATACTAGAGTACCCACCAATAATATTTCTTTGTCATAGCAAGCAATCATAATTGATTGATTTATCAACGGAAATAAAGAAAGAAGGAAAAATGAGTTTCTCGTACCTTGAGATTAGAAAACTCGACTAGGCTTAAATTGTAATTTCTAGGCTTTGAGATACCGATATGAGCTTTTTTTTTTTTTGATAATTAGCGATGAATTTTGACTACATGATATTACAAACATGAATACAGAAATTGCTAACTAATAGAAAGTTAGAGTATAATATGAGACAAATATGTCTCCAACAAGGTTCGAACCCATGACCTTTTACATGAAAGGTTGGGCCGGATGCCACTAGGCTATTGAGCCATCGGCGAATTTGCCCGTTTATTAAAATAGCACTCCAATGTGCTATTTGGTATACAAACGTACTGGGCTAGCTGTTTTGCATTACCAAAGAGTGTTATTAAAGAGGTGGAGAAGTGTATTAGGAGGTTTGTTTGGAAGGGGGAAGATGTAGGAGGGTATACGCCTATAGCATGGAAGGATGTGAGTCTATGGCATGATTGTTGGCTGCCAGGAGGTCCTCTGATTGAGAGATTGACGCAAAAGAAGCTGATTGGTTGAGGCTCAATGCACCGATATAGTGGCACAAAAACAGGAAATAAGATGGCCGAGAGGAGAAGAAATACCACTGTTATTCAGAGTATCAAAGCGCAGGTGGAGGAGGTTGAGTTAGGTACACAGAGAGATCAGTTTTGTTGGAGATTGAGCACATATGGGAAGCTGACCCTAAGCAGTGTTTGGCATCAGGTGAGGAGGACTCGAAGCATACAACAATGGGTGCAAGTTGTGTGGCCTAACAAATCTATTCCTAAACATAGCTTTGTCACTTGGCTGATATATAGTGGGAGGCCTTGTACTAAGGATCGGCTTGCAAAATGGGGAGTGGTCAGCGTGAACATGTGTAGTTTCTGTGCTGAGGAAGAGACAGCTGACCACTTGTTTTTCAAGTGCCATACACCTCCTATGTATGGCGGAGTATGCTGCAACGTTTGAAGGGCTATCGGCTACTTGGGAGTGGCAGGCTGAGAGGGACTGGTGTAGTAGGGAGTTTGCGAGTAAGAGCCTCAGGAGCTGCATTGGACGAGTGGCTCTGCGTTGCTCTGTCTACTATATATGGAGGGAGCGTAATATGAGGACGTTTGAGCAGCAATATCAAGGGAATGACCACTTGGTTAGTTCGATTTGTCGAGATGTGGCATTGAAGATAAGTAGTTGGAAGAATGTGAAGCCTACGGGGATGAACTTTGATTTGTGTTTGAATGGGGAGTTAGTTTAGCAGTGTTTGGTAGGTGATTGTAATAACTATCTCCCAGCCATGTTATATCTTTTATTTCTAAAAAAAAGAATAGTACAAAAAACGCTACATATAAAATGAAAATAAAAAATGGAATCGTTAGATGGGTTTCTTTGAAATCGTGAGTTAATGAACTAATATCAATGGAATGGACGATCCCATGGTACAAGTGTCGAGATCACTATAAATTGACATGAAATTGGACTTTTAAATTTTTCAATTTTTATAGTACCTTACATGATTTGGATCACTAGTTGATTAAAAATTATAATTTTTATTTTCAAAAATTAATAAACAAAATAGAATAGAATCCAATTGACTTGGTACAAGTGAAATCGTATTTTTTTGTTTGGATTTTTGTTTATGAAAAAGATATTACCGAATATATGAAATATGTGTTATAACACTAGAACTAGGATTCAAATATGATGGAGATATATTATACGAGTTTTCACGAACACAACTATTGGTGGGACTATTATATAAAATTATAAATTAAATCCATCCCAAAATTGTCCCAATTTGTTCTATTAACCCCTTGCAACAAAACCAGCATCTTGAAAACCTAAACCAGTGGCCTATCAACTTCATCATCATCAACCTCCTACTGATGTTTTCCTCATCTTAAACAATTAAGATTCGATATCTTTCCAATTTACTACACAATAATGCTCTGTTCTACAATTTCACACCCTATTTTATATTTATAATTGCCACTTTTTATGTATAATTTCAACACAACTTCAAATTGCTTAATTTATCAGCATGAGTGGAAATCAGGTTGGTGAAGCTGTTTCTTTATTGCCCTTTTATGTATTTGGTAGTTTTGTATATAATTTGTAATTTTTTGGTATAAAAATGTGATTTTTAATTGATTATGATTTTTTGTTTCAACCCAACTTCAGTTGGATTAGTTTATCAGAATGCTTAGAATCAGATTGGTAGAGATATTAATTAAATGCCCTTTTTGTATTTGGTGAATATGTTTAGTTTTTATTGGTAACAAGTATGTTTTGGTATAAAAAATCGTTGATCTTTAATTAATTATGCTTTTTTAAGCCAACTTTAATTTGCTTAATTTATGAGCATGACTGGATTTGAGGTTGGTAATTTTTGTTGTTGGAAAGTGATTTTTTAGATTAGTTCTGAATCTTAGCATTGTTTGTTTAGTTATTAGAGCTATTTAGTTATTGACCTTTTGGTATTTGTTAGATATGATGTGTAATATGTTGTTTAAGTGATTTTTGGTGTCAACATGTGATTTTGAGTTAATTATGATATTTTGCGTTGTTATTTTTTAGTTCTTGTTGGTATACGTTTGGTTATCTGAGATTGGTATTTATTATTTAGATTTGCCTATGGATTTGGTACTTGGTAGCAAGGTGTAAAATTCGTAAATCAGTTAACGATAGCGACAACCTAATGCCTATGAAGATGGTTTAAGTAACCATAGCTAATTAGTGAAGAGTTAAAAGTGAATTTAACTGAGTTATGGTGCTGGTTTAGATTGCAAAAGTGGCCAGAGTGGAAAAGAGGTGTTGGCGCTTTTGTCTATTATCCGCTCCATCTTATTCTGATATGGAGTCTTCAATGTACATATCAAGAATTTTGCTAGTGATATGTTTTGTGAACTTGTGTTATAAAGTAGCTCAATCATAATGTATTATGGCTTAGATGAGATATTTACTGTTTTAGAGCGACAGAGCTTCTCAAGTATGGTACATATATCATGTGATACTATGTCAAATTTTGGCTTAAACATGGTTACAAAGTGGACCATGTCTAGACTAGACTATAGTAGAGCTTAGTTATTTTTCCAGGTTAGGAGGGAATATCATGCGTGTGGGTGTCTAATTATGCTAGGGGACTCTTTTATTTACATTGCTTTCTTTCTGTCGAGCTTTTTACATATTTAATTATTGTTTTGTTCTAGAATTTGAGTGAAAAGATTTATTATTATTATTATTAGAATATAATAAGTATGAGAATATTCAGTTTATAGCTGGATGCCATTTTTGTTTCTTTTCTCCAATCGTAGCCCCTATTGTTATGTATTTTAAAAAACAAAAATTTGTTACTATGTATATTGTCAAAGTTTTGTTTCTCTTTGATTGATTTAACTTTTCGTTTTTTCTCTTCTATCAGGTGTTTGTTTTTGGTTCATTTACTGAGGATGAAACAAAATCAATTTTAAGCCAGCCCTCAGATAGTGTCAGAAAACCTGAATTATTGGTTGGGAATTTGAGGATACAGGATAATGGGCACTTGAATTCCGCGAAAAAGGAAATAGGATTAGACTTATCCAAAGGAAAATCAAATAACAAACTACATGGGCAACAAAAGTCACGGGACCATGCATTACTAGGAAATAGGATGGAAAACGGAGTCGTGAATGAACACACCAACTGCAACGACAATGGTGGTAAACAAATAAAAGTAGACAATGGTGTTGTGACTCTATCTAACTGTGAGAATAAATCTCAAGGAGAATCTCCTATCCCAATGCCAGGAATTGTTGCTAATGCCAGTTCAAATGTTTGGGATTTGAACGGGATTAGCAGCAATTCCGAGTCTGTTGGAAACGGAAAGGGTGCTGGAAAGAAGATATCTGATGGGCCTGTGCAGGTTGTTCAGGACTTACTTCCTCGTGGGTTACTGAACTCAGGAAACCTATGTTTCCTCAATGCCACATTACAGGCGCTATTGTCATGCTCTCCATTTGTTCAGCTTCTACAGAAAATAAGAACTTGGAATGTTTCCAAGGTGACTTCTGATTGTTTGCTCTTGTTTCTTTTTTCTTGTTTCATGGAGCTCAATCTGACTTTGGCATGTCATTTCAGGTTGTTTGCCCGACATTAACAGCATTTGCCGAGTTTGTTGCTAGCTTCGACAAGCCAAGTAGTGGAACTGTGAAGAAGGACTTCAGTGTTCTTGAGACCGGTAGGCCTTTTAATCCTGCCATGTGGGATGTGGTCCTAAAAAAATTCACCCCTGATATTCCCAGTGGGATTGGTGGCAGGCCACGGTATGGTGCTCTCTATTCCCCATGATCTACTTTCTTATAATCCTATTTTTAATATTTGAACCTTGCATTATATTGGATGTGAAGATGGTTTTGGATTAAAATTTAGAAATGTCTTAACTTTCTGTTGGTTAGTTCTTATCAAGTGTCAACCTTACATATGTGACCATTTTTATTTTGCCTACAGGCAGGAGGATGCTCAGGAGTTTCTAAGTTATGTCATGGATCAGATGCATGACGAGTTGCTGAAGCTTGAAGGCAAATCTAACTTGAACGGTGAAAAGGCATCACTTGTTTCATCTACTGAAGATGATGAATGGGAAACTGTGGGACCGAAGAATAAGTCTGCAGTTACCAGGACACAAAATTTTGTTCATTCAGAACTAAGTTCAATTTTTGGAGGATTACTACATAGTGTTGTCAAGGCAAAAGGTAAGTGTTGTTGCTGTTTGAATTGGCGAAAATTTCTTTTTTACTTTTAACGTGAAACCTCAATCCCACATGCATTTTTGTGGAGCAGGAAACAGACCTTCTGCTACTGTTCAGCCATTTCTACTGCTCCATCTCGATATTTCTCACGAATCTGTTCATTCAATCGAGGATGGCCTTCGTTTATTTTCTGCTTCAGAAACTCTTGAAGAATATAGAACATCAACCATTGGCAAGGTAATCTGGACTTTTACATGTGTCATATCTATCTATTGCAGATCTATATTATTAGAAAAATGTCCTTTACGCACTCTAGTTAAGATATGTGGATATTTCTCTCCTATTGGTGGTGGGTTAATCAATGAACTAGTCAGGCAGTTTGTACCATCACATATGATATATAATTTTTAGATGTTTTCAACTGGATATTTGAATATGTTGGTACGTGTGTATTTAACGCAATTACGTTTTCAAGTGGCATAGTTCATCACCATTCACTTCCTACAGTAGTTGTTCGACTGATAACTAGTCAGAATAATCCTAAGCTCAACCACCGTTAGATCCGTGCCTTGTTCTTCATCGAACACTGAATTTTTGCATATTAATCTATGTTTGAGCGAAGTTCGGCTTACAATAATGATGTCTTTCAGGCTGGGGTTGTCACTGCAAAAAAATCTGTTCACATACATACACTACCCAAGGTCATGATCCTACACCTGAAGCGCTTCGGCTATGGAAGTTATGGAAGCACAAAATTGCACAAGCCAGTGCACTTTCCTCTTGAGCTAGTGATAAATCGTGATCTTCTCGTTTCTCCGACTACAGAGGTATTCTTCCGACTCCTTTTTGCGTGATCAAAATTCTTGGTTCTATTCTATCATAGTTTGACATCTCCTATATTTATATTGAATCTGATTTTATCAATCAGGGAAGAAAATATGAACTAGTATCTACCATAACTCACCATGGGAAAGAGGCCTCCAAGGGGCACTATACTACAGATGCTCGTCATGCTAATGGTAGGTGGCTACGATTTGATGATGCCTCTGTTTCCGCCATACACACAAGCAAGGTGCTTCATGATCAGGCATATGTTCTGTTTTACAAGCAACTGTAGGAAGCTGCAAACGCCGTCATAGTGGAGGTTCAATATCCAATCCAATCCCGCAGGGATCGTTATCAACTGATCTAAAGTTTCCACCACTAGCTCCGGGAGAACTTGTTGAATTCAAATGAGAAAGAAATCTGTACCAATCCCTATTTGTAACTATCACTTGCAGACCTTTGCTCTGAGCATGTGATGTTTTTGAAGAGAGCAAGATGAGTTATGCAAAATTGTGGCAATGCATGTCAATTTTTGGTTTCCTAGTCATGTAACGTTTTTGGGTTTCCATTTTCCTTGTAGGAGCTAATACTAGCTCAATTCTTAAAAGATCGTTCGAATTAAATTTTTCAATGATCGAAATCAACTAATGCAGCATTGTCGTCAATCAAAATTACCATGTTAATAGTAAAACATGTTAATAAAATATATTATATGTAAAATATGTGTTAAAATTTAAAAGCCGATCATTAAAATTTAAAATTCGAATTTTTTTTAGGGGATTATTGTGTGAAGGTGGGAAACGGATTATTAAGCATCAACACCAAAAGGGGCACATGGGGAGCCTTTTGTTTGTGTTGTTTTGTTCTCTTATCTGCATGTATTGCCGTTCCAATTTCCCATACTAGTGTATGTTGAGTCTGTAAACTACATGTCAAGTTGCCAACAATTAGAATAGTCCAAAAGTTCTTGCAAATTCGACCTTTTGGGCGTAGACATTTCGATGCTCTTGTAATATCGATTTTGAATATTTAATTGTTTCTTATTTGAGTATATTTGATGATATGACAAAAAATAATTGTTTTTCAATTATTTTCTAGATCGTGTTAGTATGTATGCTCTATGCACATATAATGTTGCTGTATATTGGAATTGCTTACTTTTCTAGTGATATCATTAGTTTATGTCAATCCTTCATGTGCTTAAAATCAGTTATATGTTCCTCAAAGCAATCATCCAACATGTTTGGGTATTGTTTTCCTCATTTGTTTGTCAATCGGGACTCTCCCGATCATAGTCTAGTAGTCAATGATAAAATAATAGTGATAGTATTGGACGCGAATCCATTCGAAGACAATATTTTATTAAAATATATAAGAGCTGTTTTTAATATCGTGTTCTATCTTATTATCCTCTCTTAATACATTTCTCGATTTACAATTCGCTTAACCAAGAGAGCTATGACACAGAATGAATGCCAATATATCAGGTGTTGGTCATCTAATATAGCAACTTGCAATGGTTGACAACATCAAAACATGTTCTTGTTATTATTACCTCGTTAATTTTTGTTTATTCTCGTGTCCAAACATTGTTTAATTGTCCCACAAAGAACATGATTACATGCTTGATTACCAGATTATCTCCCTGTCTTATCTTTACTTATATTTCGTTTTATTCCATGGTATTATGTTATAATAATGCCAGACCATTAAACAATGTTCTATATATACATATATGTATATATATACTCCATTAAATGCTACAATTTACATATAGCCTCCATTTCTTTACTAGAAATACTAATACCAGTTCAAATGTTTGGGATTTGAATGGAATTAGCAGCAATTTCGAGTTTATTGAAAACGAAAAAGGCGATAAAAAGAAGATATCTGATGGGCCTGTGCAGGTTGTTCAGTACTTACTTCCTCGTGGGTTACTGAACTCAGGAAACCTATGTTTCCTCAATGCCACGTTACAGGCGCTATTGTCATCCTCTCCATTTGTTCAGCTTCTACAGAGAATAAGAACTTGAAATGTCTCCAAGGTGACTTCTGATTGTTTGCTCTTGTTTCTTTTTTCTTCTTTCATGGAGCTCAATCTGACTTTGGCATGTCATTTCAGGTTGTTTGCCCGAGATTATTAGAATATAATAAGTACGAGAATATTCAGTTTATAATTGGATGTCATTTTTGTTTCTTTTCTCCAATCGTAGCCCCTATTATTATGTATTTTAAAAAACAAAAATTTGCTACTATGTATATTGTCAAAGTTTTGTTTCTCTTTGATCGATTTAACTTTTCGTTTTTTCTCTTCTATCAGGTGCTTGTTTTTTGTTCATTTACTGAGGATGAAACAAAATCAATTTTAAGCCACCCCTTAGATAGTGTCAGAAAACCTGAATTATTGGTTGGGAATTTGAGGATACAGAATAATGGGCACTTAAATTCCGCGAAAAAGGAAATAGGATTAGACTTATCCAAAGGAAAATCAAATAACAAACACATGGGCAACAGAAGTCACAGGACCATGCATTATTAGGAAATAGGATGGAAAACAGAGTCGTGAATGAACACACCAACTGCAACGACAATGGTGGTAAACAAATAAAAGTAGACAATGGTGGTCATTCCACTGCTGTGACTCTATCTAACTGTGAGAATAAATCTCAAGGAGAATCTCCTATCCCAATGCCATGAATTGTTGCTAATGCCAGTTCAAATGTTTGGGATTTGAATGGGATTAGCAGCAATTCCGAGTCTGTTAGAAACGGTAAGGGTGCTGGAAAGAAGATATCTGAGACTGGTAGGCCTTTTAATCCTGCCATGTAGGATGTGGTCCTAAAAAAATTCACCCCTGATCAGGGCTGGCCCTTACCCATGACGGGGGAGCGCGACCGCCCTAGGCCCCCGTTTTAGAGGGCCCCAAATTTTAAAAGTGATAAACTAATATCGATATAAAAATATTATATTAAAATTTCTACAGATTTTTTACGAAACATACAAAAGTTTTCATAGTTGAAATTATGGAAACGAAATGTTTGTATTTCGAAATGTATTTTTTTCGTAGAATAAGTTCAAGTTTTTGACTTTTCTTAGACATATATGAACTAAAGCTATTTGTTTAAAAAGAGTTTATATAATGATTAAAATAATAATTCATAACCTTTTGCCAATACACATATATAACATATAGCTCACACTTTTAATATTTAGATAATTACAATTGTCTAGTTTCTTTTAGATCTAATTTTTAGATATGCTTACAAATAATAGTAAATGATGTAAATATTTTTCATAAAATTTTAATCATTTATTAACATATATAGCATTGATTTCAAAATATTTCATTTTATTTTTAGTGTAGTTCATGCTTATACATATAATATTTATGTTTATTCAAAAAAAATTTGACATATACGTATAATTTATTTTTAGTTTTTTACATTTTTACATCGTTTCTTAAATGTTTCCATGATGGCTTAATTCTATGATTTAAAATATAATAATAAATTATATAACTTTAATAACTCGTTTTGTTTTATTTAAAACTCGTTAGTAGTTTGCTCGTTCGGTCAATTTGAGTCCTAATTGAGCCAAGTCCGTATAAGGGCCTTGTGATCAATATTTATTATTATTACTCATATGTTTTACGTAAGTTTATTGAGTCATCCATCGAGTGATGACTCTGTTACCGAGTTGATATCGAGCCTAACCTCACGGGGCCCACCTGGGTGGGTCATTACACATAATGTTTCCGAAACGTTGCTTAATTTTATAATTTCGAAAGTATATTCGAAAAAGAAACTTTGAACCGTGGACAGAATTACTGTTTACTTAGCGTACTAGTAGTACTCTTTGAGTCTTTCGGTCTTTCCTATGGAGTGTATATTAGTTGTATAAGTAGAAGTACAAAGCGAATTCTTTTTAAAAAAAAGTATTCTTATAGGTAGTGATCAATTAAATCAAAATTTGAGGAAAAATATGTAGTTTCATGTGATGGAAATATAGTGTCAACAGAATTTGATAATAAAAAAAATATTATGCCAAATGAACTCAATAATGAAAATTTAGCTTACAATAGTGAATCTTTTTTACATTTTGATTTTTGCGACCCTAGAACTTGGGAAAATCTTGATAATGAAACAGAAGATATTTTAGTTGATAAGATACCGTTTGTGTAATAATTTTGCATCAAATAATGTTCAAAGATATCATTTTGTGTAATTTCTAATTTTTCATTTCAATGAATAAAAATGAATCATCGAAAACAGAAATTATCCAAAGTCCCAATTTTCAGTTTTCGCACTAGGCCTAAAAAATTTATGGACCGGCACTGACCATGACTCACCATGGGAAAGAGGCCTCCAAGGGGCATTATACTACAGATGCTCGTCATGCTAATGGTAGGTGGCTACGATTTGATGATGCCTCTGTTTCCGCCATACACACAAGCAAGGTGCTTCATGATCAGGCATATGTTCTGTTTTACAAGCAACTGTAGGAAGCTGCAAACGCGTCATAGTGGAGGTTACGATTAATTTTTCAATGATCGAAATCAACTAATGCAGCATTGTCGTCAATCAAAATTACCATGTTAATAGTAAAACATGTTAAATATATTATATCGTAATGTATCCTCCAAATAAAATATATGACATATGTAATAAACTAATACGTGTTAAGATTTAAAAGTCGATGATTAAAATTTAAAATTCGATAATTTTTTAGGGGATTATTGTGTGAGGGTGGAAACGGATTATTAAGCATCAACTCCAAAAGGGGCACATGGGGAGCCTTTTCTTTGGTGTTGTTATGTTCTCTTATCTGCATGTGTTGCCTTTCCAATTTCCCATACTAGTGTATGTTGAGTCTGTAAACTACATGTCAAGTTGCCAACAACTTTAAAATAGTCCAAGAGTTCTTGCAAATTCGATTTTTTGGGCGTAGACATTTCGATGCTCTTGTCAATATCGATCTTAAAAAGATTTTTAAGAAATTTCAATAAGTCGAATGTTTTGTAAAGCTACACTAGGTATTCCTATATTTAGATATGATGTTAGACTATCAATTATACATCACATTTCATGCTAAAACACCACCCCTAGAGTATATGAAGGAGTAATATAGTGAGTCACAATTGTTGGGAGTCTCAATTCTTTTTTTCAAGATTTAAAGAAATAGATTAGATTTGTTTCATTTGTAAAGAAAATGAGTTACTTTATTAATTTAATTAGTGGTGAAGAAAGAAAAACTTGAATATTCAATTGTTTTTTGTTTGAGTATATTTGATGATATGATAAGAAGTAATATGATATGACAAAAAATGATTGTTTTTGAATTATTCTCTAGATAGTGTTAGTATGTATGCTCTATGGACATACAATGTTGTTGTCTATTGGAATTGCTTACTTTTCTAGTGATATAATTAGTTTATGTCAATCCTTCATGTGCTTATTATGAGTTATATGTTCCTCAAAGCAACCATCCAACATGTTTGGATATTATTTTCCTCATTTGTTTGTCCATCCCGACTCTGACGATTATAGTCTAGTGGTCAATGATAAAATAACAAAGTGATAGTATTGGACGCGAATTCATACGAAGACAATATATTACTAAAATATATAAGAGTTGTTTCTAATATCGTATCCTACTCTATATCTTCTCTTAATATATTTCTCGATTTACAATTCGCTTAACTAAGAGAGCTATTATACAAGTGGAAAAGATAGAAACTTTCTTAACAAAATTAAAATATTTGTTTGACAATTAAGGCCGATCAATGAATGCCAAGATATCAGGTGTTGGTCATCAAATATAGCAACTTGCAATGGTTGACAACATCAAAACATGTTCCTGTTATTATTACCTCGTTAATTTTGTTTCTTCTCGTGTCCAAACATTGTTTAATTGTCCCAAAAAGAACTTGATTACCGGATCATCTCCCGTCTTATCTTTACTTAATTATATTTTGTTTTGTTCCATGGTATTATGTGACGATAGTGCCAGACCATTAAACAATGTTCATATATATTACTCCATTAAATGCTACAATTTACATATAGCCTCCATTCTTTACTAAAATACTACTTGAGGCATTCAATTAGTACTCCAACTTTTAATCACGACTTTGCCCAAAATTTAAAGTCTCTCAAGTGTTGCCTAATATTTATACACCATCATGTCGAAGATTTAATAGACTGATAATATTTGACCTAAATTTTCAATTAAATACTCTTTTCGTCTTTAAATGATTGGTACATTTTGATTTTTATGGTCAACTTTAAAAAAATTTGATAAAAAATTCTCATTAACGATAAAGAACAATATAGTCATGTGGGATATTGTTAGATTCGTATCAATATATATTTTTGAAATATCAACTTGTTATAATTTTTTCGAATATAGAATATGAGAAATTTACGTTTTAAATCGTGTTTTGTTAACCATGAAAGTCAAAATATAGCAATCATTTAGGGATGGAGAGAGTATTATTTTGAGTTTAAATACTGTTAAAAAAAATTTGTCTCGTAATTTACTCTAATTGTCTGCTAATTAAAAAAATTTGTACTTATTATTCATAATATCATTATATTCATAGTTTCATCAATTATTTTGTTTTTATAAATTAGCGATAAAGTGAATTTCGAATCCAGGACCTTCTAATCATTGACAATAGTCTTTTTCACTAGACTATTCGATTGACTTTCATCACTTATATTTTTAAGCGTTCATCCATGTAGTTGTTGATATCAATAGTAAAATAAAACTTGTTTTTGATCTGGTTCGATCTATAGTAAATTTTTATGTGAATAATTGTATTCAAGTGAAATAAGAATATCTGCAAGAAGGTTGGGCGGCGAGGCACGTGGAGAAAGTTATGTGGCAAACCGATTTATTGTTGCCAAAAGATCCAAATTTCTCCCATTCTTCCATCTCTGGATTCGATTGCTCTCAATAACATGGGCTCATATCGTGGTGGGCTCGACATGACATATTACTTGATCATCTTAAAATTGCTTTATATAAGTTATGTAATTATACTCGTATATTCGTCTATTGAAAGTTGGTCAAAATTTACAACATTATGTATAAGTCCAAGCAATTGCCTTCGAGTTTTCCCAACGAGACATTTAAGGTAAGGGTTAGGGATATGTGTCATTCGATTCAAGTCTGAACTTCTTTCCAATGCAAGTTACATTACGAAATTTTGAATGTAAAGAATAATGACTTATTATATCATGATCCAAATTCATTAACTCTTCATAATCAACAAATCAATTGAATACAAAGCCTCTTTAAATAGTCCTTTTTCACAGCTGTGAACAGACCAAGTGACCCCAATCAATTTCATAAGCTACCATTAATTCATAAAAATTAAAGAAGTCACATGAACTCTTTTTCGGACTATTTTGACTTTTGATTCCAATCTTGTGCAAGACCCCTCCATACATACCTACCTTTTCACCTTTCATCCTAAAGAAGTCACAAGAACATATTCATGTAATTTAGTATTTAAGATTATATATATATATATATATATATATATATATATATTCCAATTTCAAAATAAAGGGACATGAATTAGAACTTTATATATTTTTAAAGACAAATAAATATAATTGAAAAGTATCATAAAGAACAAGTAATAATAGTACTCATGCACATTCATTTCTTTCTCCGTCAATTTATTTATATTCTTCAATAAATATACAATCAAGTACAAACTACATATGCTTAGATTCCCATTTAGGAAGCGAAAGTTTAGTGGAACAGTGATCAAAGAAGACAAAGTTGTTTATTTGAAGCTTAGACTCCCATTTACTTAGTTCATAAATGTATTTCATATCTTATGAATATTTGTAATTTCTATCATTTGAATGAAAAAAAAATGAAAAAAATACACACTACATATGATATACGAATCCTAAATCACTTAATCAGTTATTAGCGAGACCCTATTTAATTGTTCATATTAAAACGGATGTCACATATTAAAAACTACTGGAGTATTAATTATGACAAATTAAATATCTCATGTCCACAATTTATATATGTGAAAACATGACGCGTATGCTCAACTAGAGAATCAATTAAACTTAAATAATTGGTAAATATGATGGTGAAAACATTAAATAGTAGCATCAGTAACAGAAAACGAAGTATATGTTCTATCAAATAGTTCTTTATATGTTAAGGAATTTGTAATTTGTTAGTTTTAATATTACTTGCATGTTGCACATTTACTTATATTCTATTTCATCACGTATTTCTTTAAAGTTACCTTTTATTTGTGCTTATTATTTTTATTACTTATGCTTACAATTTAGATTAATCATTCATTCTACAAAATCCTCGGTATGTATTGTACAATGAAACACCAATTATGTCAATTAATCTGAAATAGTCAATGAACACTTGAAAGGTCACTAAATTTGAGTATTTGACCACCAAAAAAATTAAAATATTTAACGCAGCTACAATCTAATTTTGAAATTTACGAAAAAAATGTGCCGTCACTCGAATGTCATAGTTTACCAAAAACTTGAAAATACTTTACCAAAAACAAAGGATTGAACCGCAACTATAACGATCATGTCGTCTCTGTCTTGAAAGTCGAAAGGATGCATGTAAATCTCTGTGCGTCAGATAGTCAGAAGACTTGAAAATTCTTTACCAATAATAAGAACGTCAAATTACCAACACATGGGACAGGATACTAATTACTCATAGTATTAAATACCTTAATTTTCTTTTAATGATTATAATTGATAAGTAGTTAAAGCACTCATATCAGCTTTTGCAATTTTATCCTAAAACTCACTTTCAATGGTCAATTATCTCATTTATGGTAAGAAAAAAAATACGCTCTCCGTCCTTAAAAATTGATATATTTTGACTTTTGGTGGTCAACAAAATACAATTTCAAATATCAATATCTCTTATTCTACATCCGAAAAAATTATAAAAAGTTGATATTTCAAAAATATATATTGAGACGAATCTAACAAGATCTCACATGACTATATTATTCCTTATCGTTTAGTGAGAATTCTTAATCAATTTTCTTAAAGTTTGACCACTAAAAGTCAAAATATACCAATCTTTTAGGGACGGAGGGAGTAATATTTTAAGTTCCAAGTTGAAAAGATGATTTATGATCACTATATGTTAAAGGAAAAAAATATATAAAATAAAATAAAAATTTCTTCAAATTATATTGACAAACAAAATAAACAAAAAATAAATAAATAAAACGACAAATAAATAAAATCGAAATAAACGATTAAATTTAAGCGGCCAAGTGGTGCGAAAATTAATTATTACCCCACCCCACCCCTACCCCCACGGCCCACCCCCTATTATTCACTGCATTTGACTGGACACGATGCTTTCCAAAACCCATCATCCTCACCAATCCCCTCACTTTCCGACACTCTCACACGCACATAAAAAAACAGACACATTATTGACATTGTTTTTTACAGTTTCTGACAACAAAAGGAATAATAAACCTCTGTTTTTTGCGAAAATTGTTTCAAAAACCAAGAAAGCCAGTACCCATTATTGGAAAACAACAAAGCAAAGCATCTTTTCATAGTTTATAGGGATAGTGAAACTTTTTCTTGGTTTTGGTGTTGGTTTTTGGTTGTGAATTTGGTTGGTTTTGTGTTGGAGATAATGAAACTAGAGATGGGTAATGAGAATGCTGTTTCCACGTGTAAAGAGAGCATTTCTGGTGGTGAAACTGTCGGTGGTGATGGTGGGGGAGGGGGAGTAGTGGTGGTGGGAGTGGAGTTGGGTGTGAAAAGTAGAGAGTTGTTGACTTGGGCTTTGGTGAAGGTGGCTCAGCCTGGAGATCAAGTTATTGCTCTTCATGTTATTGATCCAACCACAGGTATGTGTACTTGTGGTGTAAAATACTCCAAAAAGTTCGTCGAGTTTGATTTTCAATTGTCAAAATTATCGAACTTTATAAACTTGATTAACATGCATAACTTCGAATTTATTTGTAAATTAGGCTTACAATACTATATTTTCATAATTCTGTATTTTCATGTAAAGTAGGAGTTTTATATAATAAGATAAACAAAATATCTGTGTTCAACTACTCAAAAGGGAATCTTTGAAATGAGAGTAGTTCATGTTATTGATCCAACCACAGGTATGTGTACTTGTGGTGTAAAATACTCCAAAAAGTTCGTCGAGTTTGATTTTCAATTGTCAAAATTATCGAACTTTATAAACTTGATTAACATGCATAACTTCGAATTTATTTGTAAATTAGGCTTACAATACTATATTTTCATAATTCTGTATTTTCATGTAAAGTAGGAGTTTTATATAATAAGATAAACAAAATATCTGTGTTCAACTACTCAAAAGGGAATCTTTGAAATGAGAGCAGTTCATTATAGGGACTCCATTTGTGAATTATGTTAATTTTGAGATGTTGGTTAGTGTTAATTTTCACTAATTTTGTTTTGATGTTTTTTTTGTCTCTTCGATGTGAAGATGATAAAAGCTCGCCTCTTTTGCTAGTGAAGAGGTTTGATTCAGTATTGGCGAGAAATTTAGCAGATTAGCACTATTTGGAGGTCTTTTTTAATTTAGAGCACACTCCTCTTTTTTTTGCAAAGCACTAGCACCTTCTCTCATAAAAAGACTATTTTGCCCTTAAATTAAATACAAACTACATCTATACCCTTTTTTTCTCCTCAACACTCCATCTTCTTCCCATCATCTTTTCTTCTTCTTTTTCTTCACCACCATAGCCACCACCTTCACAAACTCATCACCACCAACAATCTCAATTTCGAAACCACCACCATTATTATATCTTCCTTCCGATATCTTCTTTTTCACAAACCCAACACCACCAACAACCTCACACCCACAAATTTCGAAACTCCACCCCCGCCCCATCATAATTTCGGAACCTCACAAGATTTTGGGGGATAAACGCGACTTCACAGGGGTTTAGGGGGAGGGGCCGACTTCATAAGGGCTTGGGGGGAGGGGGGCGATTTCACAGCGGGTTTGGGGGGGGGGGGGTGACTTCAGCGGGTTTGGGGAGGGGGGGGGGCGCGATTTGTTGTGGGTAGGGTGGTTATGGGTGGGGGTGGTTGGTGGTGATGTTATTGGTGAGGTAGGTGGAGGTGGTGGAAATGATGTGATAGTTGGTGGGTTTGTGAAGAAGAAGATAGTAGGTTTGTGAAGAAGGAGGAAGAAAAGGTTTCGAATTTGATATTGTTGGTGATGGTGAGCTTGTAAAGGTGGTGATGGTGGTGGTGGTGGTGGTTGGTAAAGAAAAAGTTTGGTGGTGGTGGAATGGTGAAGAAGAAGATGTTGATTTATGAAGTAAGGGCAAAATAGTACTTTCATAAGAGATGGTGCTAGTGATTTGCAAAAAAAAAGTGTGGGTGCTCTAAGTTAAAAAAGACTTCTAAATAGTGCTAATCTGCCAAATTTCTCCAGTATTGGCTGCATATGAGGGCTTCTGCAACTTAAAACAGGTGTGCTTTATGTAATTGAACTTCGGCTGCTTTATAATTGTGAAATTCTCCATAATTTCTTTTGATATGAACTATATTGCCAATTTTATGTTGTCTAGTTTTGTGAATTGTTGTAATGTTGCCATCCTTTGGGATTTACTTGATTTATGGATGTGCAAGTTTTTCTTGCAAGATTGCTTTTTGCCTGTTTGAGGCAACTTTGGAAGAAGCCGATCTTTAGTTTTTACGATTACCTCTTGTTTTTAGGCTGGTTCATCATTGCTTTGATATGGCGATAACATGAGAATTTGTTAGGAATTAGAATTCAATTTCTTTTTCTATTTTCATAATTGTTGATAAAAAAATATGTTTTCGACCAGATTTATGTTGTTTTTATGTGAATTTGAAGTGGTATGTGAAATTAACAGTGTCATGGAATGGGTTGTTGTAGGTTGATTTAAAGCTTAAGTTCTGTAGAGGTAGACCAGTTCGAAAAGTTCTAGCCCATGAAGCGAGATCTTGTAATGCTACATGCTTAATTGTGGGACCTTCGATAACCCCCCATAGGATCCGATCATCTGTGGCTGTAGCAACATTCTGCTCTAGGAACCTCCCTAGGAGTGTTTCAGTTATCGCAGTTGATAATGGCAAGATATTATTCCAACGGCAAGCTAGCACTGAGGGTCATTCTGAGTTGCGAGGCTTCAAGGTGACTCGAAAGAAGAGCATAAGAGCCAAGATTTTGGGTAGAAATCCTTCGATTTCAACGACAACTACTGTTTCAAATGAGGATTCTTGTAGTGATGATGTAGACAATTCCATGGCATTGGTCCCTGTTGATAATCAAGCTACCCCTCCTGAAACACCTAAATCTAGGTCTGGTTGGACACTTATCCGCCGAGTATTAACACATTACAAGTTGGCGTTGCGATCTGAAAAGTCTGCAACAGAAGAGAAGTCCTTTAGGAAGCAATTTATTTTAAGTAGACAGGGTTCTGGATCTATATTTCCTGATCACAAACATAGCGTTTGTGATAGTCATGTTCATAATAGTTCTAAGTTGGATGAGGAGAGTGGTGAAAGTGTAGTGGCGGGATCCAACTCGATCTCTTCCCCTGATCTTTTTGATGTGAAGATACTGCGTAAAGAACTGGAAGGCCTTTCGGATAAGTACTCATCCATATGTAGGTTATTCAGCTATCAGGAACTTTTGTTAGCAACATCGAACTTTCGGTCTGGTAAGCTGTATTCTTCTAAAAGTGTTGGTTGTCATGCGAACTTTATGTTGTTATTATGTTCTAATTTTAATGTACTTTACAGAGAATTTGATTGGAAGAGGAGGAAGCAGTCAAGTTTTCAGAGGGTCTCTTCCAGATGGCAGTGAACTGGCAGTGAAAATACTGAAATCATCCGAGCATGTCCTGAAACAATATGTTTCCGAGATTCAGATTATCACAACCTTGAATCATAAGAACATAATTTCTCTTGTTGGCTTCTGCTTCGAAGATAACAATCTGCTCTTGGTTTATGATCTTTTGACGAGAGGAAGCTTAGAGGAAAATCTGCATGGTATGGTTGAATATGATGTTTTTATCAGCCTAAAATGAATTCATTGGATGTTTAGTTTTCCTTACTTAGCTTTATTTACTTACATAAGGTACACACAAGTCGGGATGTTCTTTCGGATGGACTGAGAGATATAAAGCTGCCATTGGTGTTGCTGCGGCTCTGGACCATCTGCATAATGCAAGTGCAGAACCTATTATACACAGAGATGTTAAGTCATCTAACATCCTTCTTTCTGATGATTTTGAGCCACGGGTATTGAATCTCTCATGTTGTTGTATCTTCCCTCATTGATCACTTCAGTTTTGTGGAAATCATTCTGACAGTAATTGTGTTTGCAGCTATCAGACTTTGGTCTTGCTACATTGGCTTCAGATGCATCATATGACATTGACAGCTTTGATGTTGCTGGGACATTTGGGTAAATTTAACATCTTATTCAAACTATTTCGATTAAAACTGCAAAATCTGTGTCTTGCTCAAAAGTATTTATGTTGCAGTTATTTGGCTCCAGAATATTTTGTGCATGGCAGACTTGATGAGAAAATAGATGTATATGCTTTCGGCGTTGTTCTTCTCGAGTTATTGTCTGGTAGAATGCCAATTGACAATGGATACCCAAAGGGTCAGGAAAGCGTGGTCATGTGGGTAGGTTTCTGTGATAAGTAATTGTGTAGTTTGTGAGATATAGATTCCAGCAAGTAGCTCTCTCTGACCGTGAATTTTGATGCAGGCGAATCAAATTCTAAGGGATGGAAAGTTCTCTGAATTGCTAGATCCAGACCTATGCGATCTATATGATCATGATCAGTTTAAGAACATGGTCCTAGCTGCCAGTCTGTGTATCAGACGAGCACCTAAATACCGTCCCGATATGAGCACGGTAAGGCATAATGTTTAACAATAGCCAAAGTCTCATAATTTGTTCGTGCCTTTTTATTAAACTCATCCAAGTCCCGTTTCGCATTATTCTGCAAAGCAGGTGGTGAAGCTCCTAGAAGGAGAACCTGAAGTAGTAAAGTGGGCAGAGCAACATGTCAGCTCATCTGAAGAAACCGACATTGATGACGATGAACAGTCCCCGAAAACAATCCAATCTTTTCTTAACCTTGTGTTACAAAATCTAGACGACGATTCACTATCAAGGAACAGTGCAGATCAAATGATCTCTGTAGAAGAATACTTGCAAGGTCGATGGAGCCGCACGTCAAGCTTCGAATAGATGGTGTTACACCTATCAACAGGCAAATGAAGGTGGTGTTGTGATGTAATATCTCTGTGAATATCATATGGTCTGTATTTATATGGCCTGGTCTTGGATGAGAGGCTTACTGGTTATGGCCTCCTCCTTGCCTGTGTAACAGTCCCAATAAATTTCATGGGCTGTTTTCTCATTGTAAACTGACAAAACTCTTTATACTAATTAAATCCATAGGACGAAATTAGACTAGTTTCTGTATCGATAAGTATTTCTCATTTTTTTGGCTTGGACTTGACGTTTGCTTTTTCGAATTATATCGATTAAATCCGTAGGACGAAATTAGACTAGTCTCTGTATCGATAAGGCCACTATATCATTTGCTTCTTATATATTGTGAAGTCGAAAAACCTTTTTCTGCTTTAATCTAGAAGAGCCTTCCTACAAGGGCATGAGTTTCACCCTCATATGATGGTTAAAACTCCACATCAATATACGAAAACACCAATTACTTTGATTGCAGAGAGTAACTAATTCATACAAATTTAGAATTTATTTATAACATTAAATGAAATAGTCGCAATATTAATAAAGTGTATCATGCCGTACTATTCCAAAACCGATTATTATCAATAAAATAAAAGGCTATGCCATAATTTTTATTTATTTATTTTCAATAATTTCAAAAAAGAAAACCTCGCGCCATTTCCTCTTCCCAGAATTAAAATCCCTAGAAACCGGTTCTTCACAGATTTCCCAAAACAATTGTTCAATTTCCCAAAATAATTGTCCAATTTCCCAATGGATAAAAGAAGAAGACGACCAATTACTTGTTCAGAAAACGAGGATTTAGCCGATTTTTTGTATAGAAAGCGTGAAGAACTAGCACAAAGCCCTAAGGGGATATCTGATAATCTCGATACAACGTTGTACAATGGTTACTGCAATGTTTGTGTTTGCAAAAATCCAATCAAGACTATCAAGCAATTTTCTGAAGTCAAGTATGTTGCTTAATAAACCAAGTACTACTAAATTTGTTTCAAAATGATTGATCATTTTTGAATTTCGTGTTTGATATTTTCAATTTTGAATTTGATGGTTGACTTTTGTAACCAAAGTTAAAATTAAATTTTGTGTATATCTTGTATAGTATTTGGTGAAAAATATGAATGTTGCTTGATGAACTAAGTACTCACTATGTTTTAAAATGCTTGTCCAATTTTGAATTTTAAGGGTTCACTTTTTCAATTTTGAATTTTAAAGGTTACCTTCTGTTAATATTAAAATGGAATTAGATATTTGTGTATATGTTGTATAGTAATTGGTTAAAATCACATCAATCATGTTGCTTGATAAATTTAGTGCTCCCTTAATTTCAAAATGATTGTCCAATTTTGAATTTGTATGGTTGACTTTTTATTTCAATAAAAAATGGATCTTTTCAAAGTACTTTAGTTTGAAATAACATTTGATTTTTTGGATTTATTTATCAATACTGCTATTCCCCTTTTTGAGTTGGAATCTTGGTTTATAAGGGGTATAGGCAAGTGGACTGTAAAACAAGCTCAAGGCTTTTTTGACACTGGTCTAGGGGCCTCGGAAGATGAAGATGCTACACAGAAAGGTATACAAATGTTTGTTATTTGTCAGACACAATATGTAATTCTGCATATTGGATATGGTTGTTGCAGCCAGAGTGTATAAGGGGCATAGGAAATTTTATGTTAAGCTCAAATTTTCAATGTGAATTTATGTATAATGGGATAACGCATCAACCCTTTAGCTCTTTCAATCTTATATGATTAGTACTGTATATTCACTCCATATGGTTAATTGGCATTGCACTTCGTAAGTCAAAAATTGGTCACTTTTGCAAGAGCCAGTTAGAAGAGGGGGAGTGGGAGGGCAACTAGTGAGGGTGTGGAAAAGGCTTTAACATATATTGCTGTGTTGAGATGGTAAAATGCATTGTGAATTGTTTCAGGAAAAAGGAGCAAGAGTACCAGACGCTACGTTCCACAAAAGAATTCTGTAGCATATGCCTTGTTAATTACATTGTATAGGTATCAATGGATTTCTGTCATTAACAGAAAGTTGAGTGTATAAGGTTCCGTAAATTACAGGTTTCTCTTCCTGATAGTATGATTACAATCATCTCACATAGAAGTATTTTATCTATCAGGGCAGTTGGACGTGGGACTGAGTTTATGCACAAACAAGAGTTGATTGATGCAGCTGAAGCTAATGGGCTTTCTCGTGTGCCAATAGGGTATGTAATCCATGTTGTTTTTCCATTGTTTGTTAAATCCTTTGTGTACCTTAATTTGTTTGGCTCATTACTCGGTCTTTTCTTTCTTTAATAACTCATGAGACACTCGTAGGTGATGATACTGCACCTTATTGTGTATTGCTATGTACATGCTAAAAAGTTTTAGAATACCTTATTTAATTTCCCTAATTGGAGTATGTTTTCAGACCTGAGAAAGGAAAAGGAAAAGCAAGAGATTTTGGGAGCTCACCAAGAGATTGGTACAGTGGATGGAACTGCATGAAGACCTTGATAACTAAAGGACTTGTTGCCAAGTCTAGCTGCCCCGCAAAGTATGGGTTCCACTTTATTTTCCATCTCTCACCAATATCATATTAGCATATTCTCTTGTTAGCAAGTTTTCAACAACTTATGATTTATGCTTTCTATCGACGGGATTTGAATTGAGAATCTTGAGATATCATTTAGTTTAGGGTTAATGGTTTTCAGTAAGGGTATATCTTTACGTCATTAAATATAATTTGGGGCAAAAAGATAAAAGACACAAAACCTAATATAACTCACCCATTCACCCGTGTTATACTTAATCTAATGGAACTGCATGAAGACCTTGATAACATAGGTGATTGCTACTGTCATGGGCCCTTAACAAAATTTCAGGGAGGAATGGTAAGGCTTAGGTTCCTCGCTGATTTTTACAAACCATATCCTCAGCAAATTAGTATAGTGATAAAGAATGGTGGTTTCAATGATGGATGCATTTATAAACTAATGGATTCAATGATGTTTATTTTGTGAGGAATTCAGTTGTTTTAAGTACTCATATTAGGTGGATTTTTAGTTTCTTTTTATTTTGTTCATACATGTTGAATTTCTTGGGAAACAATAAACAAGGTACATGCTTACGGAAGAAGGCAAAGACGCGGCACGTGAATGTATTTCCAGATCTGGTCTGAGCGATGTTGATGAGATTATGGCACCAAATGATCAGTCTTCAAATTTGAAGCAGCATGACCTACCAGATCCTAGACAATCAAGAAAGGATCTTTCAGATTCAAAGTTTCTTGCTCCGTCTCTGAAGAAAGTCCATCCTGTACCAGTTTTATGTCGTCTTCGAGAAAATCAAGTATACGGTATGCCTTGCATTTCTTCCATCGTACTACTGATATGTAAGGTACGCAAATACGAATTGTTATATTTGGGGACGCCATTCTATTTCGAAAAAAGACCCACGACTGAGTTCCATAGCTTTTGGTCCGCTCTACCGATCATGATTTTCTTATCCCCAAAGGGGAAGTACCTTTCCCTCTGGGTCGGTTGTAGGCGAGGATGGATTTCAACACCCAAAAATCTAATCCTCTGAGCGAGCTTCCCCCCCCCCCCACCACACACAAAAAACCTAGGAATCAACAACACAAAACTAGTCAATGAAGCTTTCATGCTATTTATTTTGTCAAGACAAAATACCAAAAGTTATTAGCATCATGAAGTTCACTCCAAGATGTATGTCATATATAACATCCTATATGCTTTCACAAGGTTTTCTTACCTTGTGTTTGAAGGCTACAGTTACCACTTTCGGTAAGAGGACCTTTGAATATCGTTCTTTACAGTCCAAAATCGATGTCCTAATGGAAACCCTTTGGATCAGGTAACGAAGATACTCTTGCAAGTAAGAAGCCACAACAATATGCTGCCAGGACTGTCTGTTCTGAAACTGAGTCACCACGTCTTAATAGCTTTAATCAGGAGGTGCCTGCATTAGTACCTCGGCCGACGACTGTAAGTTTTTTCTTTGCAACCATCTGAAAACATATGACTTCTTTATGGGTATGTGGCTCTTTAATTATATATGTTTATAAAATGGTGAAATTGATTTTGAATTTGAGCCGCATATTTTCTGATCATGGTTCCATGTCCATTATATTTTGTTTAACAGAAAACAGTTGAGATTTGAGAACTATACACGTATATGCATGCATTGACATGTTTTCGTTAATTTTAGTTGTGAGTTATAGGGAAAAAGAACTGTCCATTATATTTTGTTTAACAGGAAAACAGTTGAGATTTGAGAACTAGATGCATATATGCATGCATTGACATGTTTTCGTTGATTTTAGTTGTGATTTGTAGGGAAGAAGGACAGTAAGAAGAATAAAATTGAGAATAGAGCTATAGTAGGATAGAGCTTATATGTTGTTACATCTAGGCATTTAAGGCATATGTAGTGCGGAGCTTGACAATTTTGGAAAGAGAATTAAGGTCAAGGCAGGATATTATAGGAACATTTCACAGAATTATGAAAGATGAATATAACTTATCTATCTCATTTTTTTACCGGCTTGAAATTTGCATGGTGTTCAGAAAAAGAATCCTACACATATTAAAGGTTGTAAGTGACATATTAATGAGTGTCGGAATTTGAATGCCACACAATTGATGCTGAGATTTCACCTTGAGCATAATTGGTATGACACAATCACACAACTATATTTGTTTAAGTAGATCTTTTGTATTAGATGTCCCTTTGCTGTTGTTTTGTCATTTACTTCATTACTGTTGTTTTGTCATTTAGCGATGTGCAGGCTTAGAAACGTCGAGTATCAAACCATACAATTTGGCAGTTCCGCCATTGGATGTTGGGGAAAGATTTGAAGAGGCATATGAAGTGATTCTGATATTGGATGATCGAGAACATTTTGCTTCTCGAGGGTAAGTATCTCTATGGTTCAGCTGATAGTCTGTAGGTAGTGCACCTTTTCAGTTTTGTCTGAATGATGTAATGTACCAATTCGTTCTGCTACTATCTACTTGTCAAGAATAACTAAGAAATGTTGATTTGACCAAGGTTTTGCATTTAACTCCTACAAATCCCTTGATAAAGGGTGTCAGGTGTAAATTACTCATCAAACTTGACTTTTTATCATATTTATTATAGGAATAGTATTCTTCCTGATTTACATTTCCCCTTATATATGTACTATCATTGTTTTGTTTCTATTATCTATTTTCTGGAGCATATGAATACCCTTGACCATAGTGATGTTCTAGTCATTATTTGACTTCTACACCTGAATTTGCTTTACTATAGGTCTCGGTCATCAAAATTGATTGACAATATCTCCACTCAATTCGAAATTAAAGTTGAGGTAAGTAAAGTTGCATTGGTGATTTTATATCCTTCAATTATATTTTATTAGCAAAATCAATGGAAAGAAAGCTTTTCTCTTCCTCTTTCCAGCAACATGACGGATAATTAAATAAAGTTACGGGTATAGCATTACAAAACAATGAGTTAAATTTTCTGTATGTCCACATTGGAGGCATAGGTCTTCTCCAATCTGTGAAAATATTTAATTTATAGCAACAATGCATGAAGGGTTAAATGCTTTGCTTGAGCACCCATAACATCTGGAAGATTAAAAGAACAGAATCATATTTGATTACCTCTTCATGAGAAATGATGATTCTCTGTAGGTTAGGAGGCTCCCTGTTGGAGATTGCATCTGGCTAGCCCGGCATAAACAAATGGGTAGTGAATACGTTCTTGATTTTATTGTTGAGCGCAAAAAAGTTGATGATTTACGTAGCTCTATTAGAGACAATAGATACAAAGATCAGAAGCTGCGACTTCTGGTATTGTTCTTTCTGCAAGATTTTATAAATTTCTTTATCTTCTTTTATCGAATGATATCTATCTATGATCCATTAGGAAAGATATTATGTGCTTACTCTGTCATAATAGTGAACTGCTACCTGCTTTGGTCTTCCTTGTTACCTTTCTCCCCTTGTGCTTTTTCTTTAACGTGACAGTCCTGTCGCATCTTATGCACTTGTTAATAACTCTTTATATGATGTGTGTATTTTGTACTAATTTCACAGAGATGTGGACTAAAAAAGATGATATATCTTGTGGAAGGTGATCCAAATGCTTCTGAGGCTGCTGAAAGCATCAAAACAGCGTGAGAATTGCTATTCTATTTCTTTAATATGAAATATGAGCCTGTTCGGCTGAATTTAAAACAGCCAAGTTCGAGTTTTTCTATTTTATAGGGAGGGTTCGATGTTTTTTGTCAGAGCTTAATTTTTTTATGTTAATTTCTATGCTCTTTTGTGTAGCTTTTTTGTTCTGTATTTGATCACTCATAATTTAATGCTCCCGCATGGTAGGTGTTTCACTACTGAAATCTTGGAGGGGTTTGATGTTCAAAGAACAAGTGGATTAGGGGATACCCTGAGAAAGTATGGCCACCTTACACAATCAATAAAGAAGTACTACAGATCTTTGGATCCCGAACATAGTTCAGTCTGTGCTTCTTATGAAGATTTTGTTAAACGATGTCTTGATATGGAGAAGTTGACAGTCAGTGATGTGTTTGCTATTCAACTCATGCAGGTAATATCTAATAAAATTACCTAGGCCTACATTTATTTGATTGCATACTGATGCCATGAATTTTGTATGAATCTTAGCATTTTGCCATGCATTCAAATTGGTTTATCTCCACTTCCACATACTTACTCTAGTTTACAAACTGTTAAAGACTTTCATCACTTACGTGTATCTCAAACATCTGTAACACTGCAGGTTCCTCAAGTAACTGAGGAGGTTGCTATTGCTGTTGTGGATCTTTATCCCACAGTAGTTTCCTTAGCGCGTGCCTACTCTCTACTGGTGAGCTTTTCCATTGTTTGTAAATCCTTTGTGTACCTTAATTTGTTTGTTTATTTACTCGGTCTTTTCTTTGTTTAATAACTCATGAGACACTCGTAGTATCTGTTACTGGAAGCACAACTGATGTTTTTCCATTTTGCACTATTAAGGATGGGGATGCCCGTGCACAAGAGGAAATGCTCAAGAAGCAGAGTAATAATCTAATCAACGGAGCAGCAAGCAAAAACATTTTTAAGCTAGTTTGGGGCAATTAGCTTTCACCTTGCCGATGGCTGCCAAAATATCTATAAACTCAGAGTACTCAACTTGAAGCAAGCGAAGTTTGTGCATACTACTCGTTGCTCATGAGATTCAAGGATTTCACTGGAAGGCGCGGTTCAAGAATGTGAGTTTGTGTTTTTGTTGTTTGCATGGCAATACACCATTGCTGTTTTCTCGGTTGCCATCCGTATATGAATCAGTGAATTTAGTTATACTTCTTGCCGTGTATATAAACTTAGGATGTAAAGATATTTATACTCATCTTCATTTTCCGATCTTTTTCTAACTTGGTGGGTTTATTCAGGGAATCATCTATTTTGGAAGTGGCGTAACTTCGAAGTTTTAGGGAGTTGGATTTTCGAAAAGAATATACATCTTGATGTACATATTATTAATTCTTGGTAGACTTCATTAATACTAATCAAATCACCTATTCGTTGTCACGTATCATACGGTATTGAAATTCAATTCTATAATATGGTACAAGAAATTAAAATATTGTTGGCAATACTAACTTGGCTAACTTCATCTATGCCTTTTGTGTTTAGTATTTGATGGTTTGGATCGATTAAAACTCGGTTATTGAAAAGCACATTCGTTTGATACACACTAATAACTAGTATGTTAAAGTTTTGAAGATAAGAGTGACGGTAAAGTCAATATCAATGAACCAACCCCGCCGTACCCGTTTCAAGACGATGAAGATTGAACTTGCACGAACATAATTATAGTTTAGTGGTAAAGTCAGTAAGTCATTAGTAGATCGGAGTTCAAAAGTTCAAAGTTTGAATCTAGGCCATTGTAATGCGAGATTTTTAATTTTTATTGAGCTTCTTGTGAGAATAAGAAGATAGTCCAGTGGAATAGTGGTAAAGTAATTTCAATTTTTATGAGAACAAGAAGATAGTCTAGTGGTAAAGTCATCACCAGATTGGAGTTTAAATATTTCAGGTTCGAGCTGCCCATGATATATTGAGAGTTCGAATTTTATTGAACTTTCTTGTGAGAACCAGAAGCCAACATCTGGATGTTCAAATTCTATATCATCATGATTTAACTCCACATAAACTGTGAGAACCAGAAGCCAACATTTGGACGTTCAAATTCTATATCATCATGATTTAACTCCACATAAACTGTCGAGCCGAGATCTGGGAAAGAACCTAGCTTCTCCTTTGAATTAGGACCAAAATTTGACTCGCACATGCCAGTCAAAATCGATGGCAACAGCAGCCCACTTGCATGGCCACTAGTAGCAATCTCATAATGTGGATGCCTATTTAATATTCATTGGTTGACCACTTTCACTTCTATATATACATAATATATCTCTCATCTTTATCAACTTATTCAAACACTTTCATCATCCACCAAAAGGAAAGTAGAGTTAAAAAAAAAAAAAGCACTCGAGAAATGGAGAAGAAGACTCTTTTAGGATTTGCTTTGATCATTCTTGCATTCTCTGCAAATTTTCAGAGCATTTCTTCAGATGCCTTTGATTGCTATGATGCTTGTTCCACTGGTTGTGTCAACCGTGACAGTAAGCTTGCCCTCCCCCTTCATTCTATATTAAATGTTCTCGTCCCCCGGCCCCCGTTCGAAGCCCGAATATAGCTCTATGGTTATCGACAGTTATGTAGCCTGGATTTCTATGTTAGGATGTCCTAAAATTATCAAATCTTGATGGTTGCCACGACACATTCCTAGCTCCGCCTATGCCCCGGCCCCCCCTCCCCGCCATCTTTTATAGATTTTATGATTGGCATTAATCTTTATTCTTGTGAACAATTTCAGCTAGGTTAATGGCACGTTGTGATAGGAAATGCAGTATAAGATGCTCTCCAGGTATTTATATTCTTGTTTATTTTTAATAAAATCGAGTGTAAATTATCTCAAAATCGTTCTTAATCTTGATGTTCTCGTTATTTAATTTGGTTATGTTCTCTTGCAGATCTCAAAACTAGTGAACAATTGGGGAAAATCTCAGGCCTCGAACATCCTTGAGCTACAAGAATTTAGTATAATGCATAATGATGTAATGCAATTTTCTTGTAAGAAGCAACAATAATGTAAGCTATGAAGCACTTTAATATAACCCCTTGTAATAATAATAATGCACTTATTCCTTTGGAATGGCATATTTATAAAAACGACGATACTTGCTCCGTTCTTATTCGAATGACATACTTGCATAAACGACGAATTCCTTCACGATGAATTCCTTCGTGTTCTGTAAAACAGTGGATGCAACTTTTAAGCATGTATCACTAAGTATTTTGTTTTATTCTATCCAAAATAATAGATAATAAAAAAGATGTATTTAGTTTAGTCTATACTACAATCACACATGAAACTTAAGCTATGTATAAAATTTGATTTATCTAAAACATCTAACAACACATGTGCTCATCAAGGATTCCTCTGGATTATTATTTTTATTACAAGTAATCAAGGATCATTAGTATCTATATACATACAAAACCTACAACATCATATTTGAGACCACCACATAAATTCACTTCATTTTCCTTCAGATGATTTATTTCCTGTAACAGCCCAGAAACTGCAACCAGGGCAGTTTGTTCACCTTTATTTGGTCTCTTTGGGAGATGACCTACCAAATCATCGAGTTTGACCGACGCATAACAGCTTTGGGTGGTCTTCTGTCCTCTAACACTGGTTTCACCTTCTCCATGAGCTGCAGACGTTCATAGGTAAGTCATACGGCACAAGGGTATAGGAGAAGTTAGCCTAAATCGAGATCAGCGATAAGGGACCAAGACTATACGTCAATAGACAGTAAACGACTGAGGCGCCTTCAGTATTAGTTTAATGCATAATGATGCTATGTGTTAATTGCACATTGAAAAATAGATGCATAAAGGATAGTGCAACCACAAATACCACTAAACAAAAGATCCCACTAGTGTTTGACATAGTAGGCCTCTTATTGTCTGGTGCAATCTCACATAAATCTCATCCTCAAGAAATGCACCATACAGGTAAAGTCGCCAACGACTATTAACAAAAAAAAGGAGTATCGAGGAGCTTCCAACAACAACATGAAGGTGTATCAGTATTCAGATTTAACAAGAAAGCAAGCACCTTATTGGAAAAGGGAAGAAACTCGATCGCGAAGATTCTATTTATTCAGCTAGCCTTTGATTGATAGAATTGGAGAAACACATTGATATCTATATCATCTATAAGAGGGATTCACTTCACAACTTTTGACCAATGACCAACTAGTCAAGCAGTAATAAATTTTGGGACAAGCAGCATTAAAAGGAAATCGAATGGGCAGGTGGTTAATGCACATATGCAGCGAATAAAAAATACCAATCCGCACACACCAGAGGATGAGGCTTAGGCTTAGGGCTGTATAAACTAATGTCACAACTCACAAGGTTACTATATGCATTCAGAATGAAAGTTAAGGAGTCAATGGTTACCTGCTTGAATCTCTGCTTCTTCAGTTCAGCCTGCATCAATAGGACAACACCATCACCATTTATGAACTTCGCATTCAAACACAACCATATTTTGAAACTTAAGGTAAAACTAGAATTGGATAAGTTCAATAGCTTCTTCACATTTATGGAAATCACTTGCAGAAGAACTTATACAACTAGACAATTTGTTGATATCTTATCAACCGATCTTGAAGCGTAACTCAAAATAAAAAATTTCAAGTCCAAATGTAAGCAATTTACAGGCAACCACTATAATACCAAAACTAGGGAACTTCTAGCACAATCCAAGAAAATATGTTTCAAAGTAGTTTAATACTCAGTAAAGATTATTTATTAACATATCATTAACAAGTAATCCCGAACCACGTAAAAATTATGGGGTTGGACGTTATCAAACACTTCAGTGGCTTGCCAAGATGACTGTCTGATATACCCCTAACAAATAGACATCTCGTAAAAGAAAGAACACGAGGAAAAAAAACTGTGTGTGTGCGTGCGTGCGTGTGTGGGGAGGGGTGGGGGGTGATTACAAAACATATGTTTACGTGGCTGCAAAGTCTCATGAAACTAGAGTAGTGTCAGGCGTCTATTAAAGGTGATATTACAGAAAAAAAGCTTGATTTCGTTGGTTGATATCACGCACACGCCAAAGGAAGTTTTCATCTGATCTCATTTGATCATAAGACTTGCACGCTATTAATCTTATTCTAATTTCAGCTAAGACTGCAACAATGATCAAATGTTGAAAACGAAGTTATGCTTAAGTGACCCAATAGATATCCCTAAACTGTGAAGTTAATTTGCCGAATAAAATATAGAAGCACATACAAGATAATAGCCAATAGTAATCTGTACCTCTTCCTTTATCAGCCTCGCATTTTCTTCCTCCAATTTTGCCACCAAGGCTTCCAATTCCACGGTATAAGCCTGTGTTTTTTCAGTGATGCATATTAACAACCAAATCACAACAAGAATTTCACACATCAACATCAAAAATTCAACATGCCCCAGTGCCTCTGAGAGACTCCTGCCTAAGTGGGAGTACAGGGGACGGGGGATCAGGTAGTACGTAGCGTTACCCAAGACGAAGTTCCAACACTATAATAAGAATAACAAGTAGTGCAATGAGTCATTTTAACTTGTTTAATTATATCAAGGAGCCCGAGAATATGAAATTTAAGACTGCAATGGAAATGGAAAAACAAGAACTCCACAGAGAAACTAAAATTAATTTTTAAAAATGATCAGCACGACAGCAAGATACCTGCTTTCTCTCTCTTGACCTAGCCGCTGATTCTCTGTTCTTGATCATCCTCTTCTGCCTCTGCTGAGTGGCCTTATCCAAAGGCACATCCTCCACAGCCCTCCTCTTCCCCCTCCCACTACCACCACCACTAGCAACAACCACACCACCACCACTACTTCCTCCAACACCCACCATCCCGTTCCCAAACCCCTCCACACCAAAACCGCCACTCGGGCAATTCTGCATGCCCATCCCCTGATACTGCACAGAACCCATCAACCCCTCCATTCCATAACTCCCCGTCGTCCCGCCCGCCACCTCAACAACCCCAGGAACCACCCTAACATCCTCTTCAGTCACAGCACCCGCCTTTGTCAAAAAAGTCTCCAAAGTCATTGCCTCGTTATTATCACTCCCAACTACTCCCTGCCCACCATTTCCCATCTCCCCCCACCCAACCTCCCCCCCTCCCCCTCCCCCTCCCCCACCTTCATCTATATCTTCACTATACATGGTATTTAATACATCATCCATATTGATTGAACCCAAACTACCATTGAGCTGATCAGTAGAAGGAAACATGATGGGATTTTGAAACTGAGAGGAAAAAGCAGAAGAAGAATTATGGTTACGAACATAACGTGGCAGATCCGGATTGGTCGGTGCTGTACTGACCATAACCTTAGAGGAAGCCATATCTGCCGAGTTTTTAGGGGCAAAAAAGATCCGATTTTTATGTTTTTTATTGTTTTCAACAACAAAACAATTTCAACTCAAAATTCAGCTTTTTTTATCAAGATTTCAGGGTAAAAACCAAAAAGATCCTCCTTTTATTTAATTCTCCTTTTTACCAAACAATTCCAACTCAAATTCTGCTTTTTATCAAGGATTTCAGGGTAAAACAAACTCTTTGTATATGTATTCTTCTTCAAAGAACAATACTAAGTACAAAATTCAGCTTTTTATCAAGTTTACATAATAAGAACAATACCAAAATCGAAAATTCAGCTTTTTATCAAGTTTACATAATAATAATAATAAAACCTATTTTTTCTTCTTTTGTAATTCTTCACAAAACAATACTAAAATGGAAAATTCAGCTTTTTGTTATGATTCAAGTATAAAAATAACCTATTTATATTTATTTTCCCCTTAAAATAACAATACCAAAATGGAAATTCAGTTGCATAGAAAAAACTTTTTCATATGATTACTTCTTCAAAAAACAATACCAATATGGAAAATTCAACTTTTTTGTTGAGATTTTTTAGGAGAATCTGTGATGATTGTGCTCTGTTTGGTTGGAAAGAAGAAGAGGAATCTCGAAGGAGTAATTGAGTGATTTTTTGTTGTTGAAAAATTGAAGAGAAATACTTATATAATATTAATTGCAGGCTTGGTTAAATGCAATGAATTAAAAGATTAGGACAAAAAAAATGGTGGACCACTATGCACTTTTGCATTACATTTATCATTACTCTGACTTCATATCACAAGTGTTGGTCAGGTTGATAATCAACTATTTTGTAGTGGGATGGTGTTAGATAGTCATTATTTTAGCGGGTAATGACTTCTTCGATCACTTACGTTTGTTAGAAAATACTAGTCGATCATCTAGTATGACTTTGTATATTTTCGATCACTCATGTTGGGTATTATGTATACTGTTAGTTACTCACGCGTTTTTTTGGTACACTTTTTGATTTTTCGAAATTTTTAATATTTTGGTAAGGGTATTTTAGTCATTTTCCCATAATTTTTTAAATTTTATCAACTAACTTTCATTAACATTCATTAGCGTTCTACTCTTCCATGACAAAATTATGAGAGAGTGACTAGAATACTCTTACCAAAATATTAAAGATTATTTCGAAGAATCACGAGTTATACCAAAAAAACGCATGAGTGACTAAAAATGTACATAATACCCAACATAAGTGATCAAAAGTATACAAAGTCATACTAGAGTGATCGACTACTATTTTTTAACAAACGTGAGTGATCAATGAAGCCATTTGCTCTTATAATTCTAATACTTTGATGAATCTTCGAATTCGAGAGATCCTTTCAAAATTCAAATTCCAATGACCTATGTTAGTATGTTATGTGGAAGCGACAACTATCTAATCCGATGATAGATTTTGTAAAGCCTACTAACAACGAAAAATGAATTAATTCTTAATAAAATTCTGTAGTATTTTACAGTTTATTTGGGCATAAATAAAGTTATAGTTATATAAGAATTTTGTCAAGAATATGAGAGTGCAAAATTTGAATCATCCTAAAAAGTCAAAAGCATGCAAAATTGTTAATTTCATGTCGACACTTGGCTCAAAAAAGATAAAATACGAATAAAATAAAAATGAAGCCGGCTAGTTTAATTGTATTTTCTCCTACTTTAAGAGATTCCATTTGTCCTCTTTCGAAACTATGAGTACATACAACCTCATCGTATCCGACAAAATGCCATGTTCCAGGTTTTCTTCTTTTTTCTCCTCTTTTGTCACTTTCCATGGCTGTATAAATATTATTATCGTTCGATCACTTATGTTTCAAAAAATCTATTTTAATCATCGATGTATCACATTATTATGTTTTGATCATCGATGCTTCGGATGCAAGGCGATGATGTTCACTGGAGTCGTTAAATCTCTCCTAGATTGGTTCATTGAATTGCATGTTTGATGATGTTACACGAGGCAACATTGTAATCATTTTCCACTTTATCTTTATATATTGCTGGAAAACTAAAGAATCGATAGAAGATTTCTACTCGAGAGATAAAAAATAATCAATGTGATAGTTGAATATATTAGTCTTCGTCTGCGCCTCCATCGAATCCATCGTCATCTCCACCACCCCAGTCAGGTTCTTCCGGTACACTTGTATTGAACGCCATGCTAATATCCGTATCTTCTGGTGGCTCTTCAGGTCTCGCGGGCATTGCTTCCTCAACTTCCCACTGTTTTAGGTTTGCCTCGCTGAAGTAGCCTGCATATGGTTTCGAAACCTAATAGAAGCAACTCATTAGCAAATGATTTTAAGGCCGAGCTTGTCAAACTTCCAATATTGTTCAAACTTTCAATATTGTTCAGAGGAATATTGGATACTACGTGAATATTTCCATGTAGAACGGTCACCTATTTTAGGCTTACATTGGTAGACAATAGATGGAGAAGAAGAACAAAACGCCGTGAAATGTATTTAGTAAATTTGGTAGGGCAGGGAAAGGGATCGATTTCTCTAACAAAAACTAACGTTATAACCAAAATATGATAAGTGGCGATCTCCATCCACCTTAACATTCCTCCCCCCTCCTACATATGGACATTTCATTCTCTACTAGTATATTACGGCTTAATTTATTTTAGATCATGTAATGAAACTAGTCTGAAATGTAACTAAATTGTTCAAAAGTCACTTAAATAATTATAATAATTAAAAGTAAACTATGTCATATTGCGATGTTCACTGCCATCCTCATACCAACCATAGAGTGAGTAATTAAGGAGAAAACTAGTTCCTGTGAGTTTATTAGTGTTACCTTGAAAACTGCTTCTCTCTGCTCTGCACTTTCGATCAGGTTTTTCCAGTGCTCGTCTGCTCTTTTCAGAGTCGATGCAGAACCCACAACCTATTCAAACATTCGCACACTTATGAGCAGATCCACTGCAAGTCACAAAGCGGATAATCACGATACATTCAATGTCAAACACATACCAGGACAGAAGACCTTGCTCTAGTGATACCAACATTCATCCTCCTAAAATCAGCAACAAACCCAATGCCTTTGTCTTTACTTGCTCGAACACAGGAGAAAATAGCCACGTCTTTTTCTCGTCCCTTTTTTCATTGAATCATCTAACTTTAGCAAAAATGGAATTTTTTTAAAAACGATAGAAGTTGTAAGCTACACACCTGAAAACCATCCACGGTATTGATTTCAACAAATTCATCTGTCTTTACACCAAATGATGCTCGAAATCTTTCTCTAAAAAGCTTGACTTGATGTCTGTAAGGTGATATAATTGCAAGTCGATTGCTTGCCCTAAGCTCTGGATATCGAGTGACCAATTCACGATACAACGCAAGGACAAACTCAACCTCGTCAACGTTCACTGAGGAGCCACTTCCCGAGGGTTTTGACTCCTTGCCTTCATGTATGTCAAAGAAACAGAAGGGTCCGAAGCACCGATAGGTATGCCACTTGCGTTTTGTCTGCAATGTTATGTCAGGTCCATCTTCCAGGGCCCCATCATAGAACTCTTTCGACGGAAAGTTTCTTATCTGAATATGATAAAATTTCAAAGGAGACAAATAAATGCTGCTTCTAAACAAAACCTTTGGCCAAGATCGGCTATTGACTAAGATAAAAGTGGGATATCATCCAGAAAGACTCATAGAAGTTTTTAAAACAATGTGCATTCAACTGAAATAATGTGGTATTAGCAGATGACAACGAACCTCTGGGTGCATACGGTACTGCGTCTTCAGCATCATTACTGGATAACCAGCAGTCTGGAATCTTTTAAACAAGCTCACATCATATCTACATGAAAATATCATAGTACAATGAGGGGATAGAAGGCACTTTAAGGGCTAATAGCCACACCAGAGGTAGATGCCACTAACCCAAATTTTTTAGCAGAGGTAGAAATCACTGTGGCTGGCAACTGTACCGGATCACCAATCTAAAAGGGAAGGACATGATTTATAAAATGTAAGGACGATGCATCTTTCAAGCACAACACCAACCAAACTCTGTTCTTTAACTATGGCATATACTTCAAACTACATTAGAAATCACAATCAGCACCCCCAGAGAGCCATCATAGAGTAAATGAAGTTATTTTTGTACAGAGATCTAACATTACAATAATTTGATCTGTTACGTTAGAGAACATACCAGAAACACCTGCTTGCAACCATTAGCCAATGGAATTAACGTTGCAGGTTCCACCTATTGACAAATTAGAAAAAAGGTGAATCAGGACAAGCGGAGTCCTTTGATCATAAAAACAAGGAACTCCAACTGCAAAATGATATACAGTAATTTTTTTGGACTGAAGGCGTGAAGAAGTGAAAAGTGCAGGATTCAGATCCCATCTGTGTATATTTATGGGGAAAAATATTAAATGCCAACTATATAAACCTTCAACTGGTACACACATCAAATGGATGTACAAGACAAAATGCAGATTTTATATGAAGTTTATTGGAACTCACCGCTTGAGCAGCTTCATCTATAATAACCACATCAAAGCTGCGATTCAGTTTGCCACTGAAGCTAAGGGTGGAGAACACCTGTAGAGAACCCCATAAGTAACAAAGAAATAATGGTTCTCCGAAAAATACAGAACAGATCCTCAGTTACATACAATCACAGCTTCATCCAGAATTGAAGCACGTATACCATCTTTATCCTTTCCACCATTTCCTTGTTTCTGTTTGTCACCAGATTGTGTGCCCATACAAGCAAGCTTTTGCTCCACCTACAATAAAATATATATATATAATCTCAGAGCATAAAGAAAAAGTAAGAGACTATAAAAACATAACCAGCTACACACCAGGTTGTCCATTGAAACAGACTGGACTGAGTGATGCGCTTTAAGACCGACTCGGACAATTTTGGGATTGTATGTAAGGTCATTTTCATCATGAATACCTGCAAGTAAAATAAGGGATCAGTAGTGAAGCATTCATATAGGCTCTTTTCCGGGTATCAAAAGCAGTGAGGTTTTTCAGTAACCTAATCATATTTCAACTTTCAGACTATCCAAAGAGACGCAAATAAAAAAGAGAGAAGATAAACAAAAGTTTATGCAAGTGAAATCTGAAATATTAGTCCAAGAAAATTCCACTAGTAAGTATAATATATGGGTTAGAAGTGCATAAACCAACCAAGACACCCGAATAACAATCTTTGTGAGAGATTGCATAAGCTTGGCATCATATTTCAGTAAAATCTCTCGCAGTGATTATTTGAAGAGCCATAAGAAAGAGGGAAGAGATCCACAATTTATATATAAACAAGTTATATATTCTCTTGGTAACAAGTACACTGGAAAGTATAATTGTCCAAACAAAAACCACATTTCATGATAAGGAAGCAAACCAGTGCTTAGTAGGCGTGAAACAATCTCATCGAGAGCCGAGTTTGATGGAGCACATACTAACACCCTCACGCGATATTTTCTGCTGGAGTTGACCACTTCTGGTTTCTGTAATTTCATATCTAATGTCAGAGAAGAAGTAATAAGGCAGTAACATAATAGATGTTAGAACACTAAAGCGTACCAACTCACTGCCAGTTGTAGGGTAGAAACCATCGTCCCCATCAATTGGCATCACTTTATCACGAGGGTTTATTCCACACAACCACGGAGATGCTTTTTCCCAGTGATTATATCTGCAAACATTATTAGCGTGAAGATGTATGGTCATTTATGGAGTACATATGTTCCAACCCTAACTCATTCATTATGTATTATCTTATGTCATCACTCATCCATTTCTGATATTGCTGAAAGTTACAAGAGAAGCATATATATATTTTTCACAGTGACCCTGGGATTGATCTTAGTAAAATAATATAGTGCGCAAAGAGAACCAGGCTAACGATTTTCAAATCTGCCTACCATGCTGGATTGTAAGGTAACCAACATGCAAGTTAAAAATATGAAGTATTTTCTTTCCTCAACTCAAAAACATAATAAATGGAAAGTCATAAGACTTCAACATCGTCTATGTAGGCTATATAGTTAATGCTCAATATAGAAGAGAGACTAACTTCTCATGAATAGGTAACTCTGGAACACGTTTTACCCCGCTGAATTTGCTCCTGTAGGTAGAATTTTAGATAAACACGTTAAGAAACTTTCATAATAAAAAAAAAGCTACTGCAGTTCACAAACAAAGAAATGGAACTCACTCACCAGTAGTAATCTACAATTAAATTTTCTGTTACTTACTTGGTGTGCATTCTAGCTGGAGTGGCATGCAAAATTGCACTTAGTATGCCAAGAATAGTTTGTGTTTTCCCAGTTCCTGGGGGACCCTAAAAGAAAACATGGTGCCAATCAAATTTACCATTTTGGGGTTGCAACTCTGCCCTTGACAGCCATAATAAACAAGACAAATTAAATGATTACTCCAGGTGTTACAGATTCACGAGTAGGTACAGTTACTGTCCTAATGTCAACAAAACGAATTACTGTGTGTACTCAACATTTACATGCATACTCAAACAGAGAGTTGTATTCACAGGGACTAGAACTCAAACCTGTATAAGGACAAATGGTTTGCGTGAGAGACCTGCCTGCAATAAATAAACTACTCAATAAAATATTTGTATGAATAAATGAAAAATCCATTTGAAAACGTAAAGCTTGGAAAATATAATGTATTTAATGTCAAGAAACAGTAAAATCAAGAATAAGATATTCGATACTCACTTTTATCGAGTCTAACTGGGATTGGTTGTGGCGGCTCTCAATGAACTCCATCAATGGTTTCGATATTTTCCAGGCACGATCCTCAGTTTCATGATCACTTTCTTCGGCTCCCAAAATTAAGTTCTTGAAAGGGAGCGTGTTGATTGAGCGCAGAGCAACATATTCACGTACAATCGTTGATAAGCTGCATATCTGCATAGAAAATGTGCATGAAGAAGATAAACATCATTAGAAGATGATTACCCAATCGCTGACAAGCTGCATTTCTGCATAGGAAATGTGCATGAAGAAGATAAACATCTAAAATCGTGATTTGAATTGTGGCATAAAGACATATTGGCAATAAAATTAAGTACGTCAGAGTACATGGAAATCTATTTCTAAAGAAGCCTGTTAAAGGCCATGAACGCTATAATATTTTATCACAATTTTAGTAGTTAAAAATATCAATATGGAGATGGCTGAAATATCATTGAATGTCGTAAGAAACATGCTATGGCCCAGATAATTACATCAAGCAGTTTGACACGCTGTAGCAAGTAGATCCTAGGGAAAGCGGGATTGATATTCATTGAACAGCAACTCAGATGGAAATCAAGAAGGCTTCATTTAGACGGGCACATCAATGGAAGTAGATGATTCAAGTTATGAAGTTCACATAATGACACGGTACATTGATGACTAAACTGACATGTTAGAACTAAGGTGTAACTTAATTCTTTAAGGAATATGAAAGATAAGAATCCTGAAGAAGCTACAAAAGAAGTTGAAAGAATACCTTGAGAATATGCAAGTAATTATTAACTCCACTGACACGCTGTCTCATATTTATCAATCTTTGGCACATTTCAAGGTCTTCTAACTTCAAATTTCTCACTTCTCCATCCAAAAACATCCTTACTTTTATTTTATCTTGTTGTCGATGCTCGACCAGAGCAAATGCATATGCAGTTGGGAGATCTTCACCGTCACCGAACTACAAAATCAAGCACAATCATACTGTGGAACTGCAAAATTATCAAAATCAATAAATGCTCCAAGATAGAAAGACTACCTTCTTATTTGAGAGTAGCAAAAGATCGTTTTGGGATATATTTTCCACATCAGTACATATGATCATAGGCATATGAAACTCATTGACTTCACTACACTCCATTATGATTCCAGTAGTCGATCTACTTTCTATAAAACATAATGTAAACTTCAATCACTCAGATATAAATAGCAAATTAGGTGTAATAAGATGTGTGTGCGAGGGAGGGAGGGGGGGGGGGATCAATGTTGAAGCATGCATTAACAGTTACATATAAAAAAATTAAAAACTCATACAAGTACATCTACCCCTCGTTAAGTAATTAAGCATAAAATTAGAGGTAAACAACTCCATGAACATAGTGTACATCTGAACTTTTTTAACTTGCTTTGGCTGAATATTAAGAAATCATTGTATAATACTACCTCCATCCTAATGACTGTCTCCTTTGAATGTCAAGATTAACAAACTTTGTGGCCTTAAATACATACACAACTTAGATTAAAATCAAAATTATCATAGTGAAGTAGGTTAAACTAATATACATTTATATATTTCTCACCAAATACTGAACAATGTCTACACAAAATATTCTAGCTCAAAATTTAAAAGTCGAACACCAGAATTCGAAAGTAGGACATTCATTTTCAGATGGAGGTAGTATAAAACTACATGAATTAGTTGAAAGGTTGCTGTCTCTTTACACAAAATTGAGAAGCTTAAGCACATGGACAAGTAGAAACAAGAAAAAAAAAAACTAAAGCTAATTGCAATACCATTTTTCTCATCTTCTTCGTCTTCTTCATTTTTTTCTTGGAGAATTTGAGCTTTAACTTCTTCAAAAAGAAGGGGCTCAAATACTGATAGATAGTCATCAACATCTTTGTATGTATTCTTAACTTTCTTTAACCCCAAAGGATTTTTCTCCCCTTTCTCTCTCTGCGAATATAATTCATGAACTGTCAGGTGATCCTTCACTATCACAACCTCCACCCCTAAAAGATAGTCCCAGTTGGCTCTACATTGTCAAGATCGCCATGCCCCAGTGCCTACGAAGAGGCTCCCGCCTAAGGGGGTAAGAAGGGGGCAGGCACCAGGCAGCCTTATCCCTGTGATAACAGGGTGGCTGTTTCTCAAGTGACTCGAGAATAAGTACAAACAACTATCTACTACTTCACAAAAGTTCGATCTTCAATGATCAAATTAACAAACTTCGCCACATTAATCGACCCAAGTAACTTTAGTTTGAACCAAAATTATCAATTTAACAGTAAATTACGTCTTAAAAATCCAATCTTTTGACATATTATTCAGCAAATACTAAATAATACATACAAAAAATTTATTTGCAGTCAATATTCGAATAACCAGGTATCAAAATTCAATAATAGACAATATTTTATAGATGGAGAGTGTATAAGAAAAATAAAAAAGATAGCATTTTGTGTAGAATAGTACTTGAAGATACATGCGAATATAATCCCAACTGAGGACTATTTTGTAAAAACGACGAACTGTGAGTTCATCTTCTTCTAGCTTCTTCTTTTCAACAGCCATTGAAACACCCCCAGCTACTTCACTGATCAATTTAGCAGGTAAACAAAGAGGCAGGCAGAGGGGGGAGGGATGAGGGAGGGGTGTTGAAGGGGTTAGGGAAATTTAAGAAGATGGCCAATTTGTAGTGGAGGGGTTTAAGGGTTATAATGGTCAAGCCACTTGGGATTCTCTATTTTTACGTGTTTGAAGTCCAAAAAATTATGTCGAGATGACGAAAAGGTTCTGGTTCGAAACTCACATCATCGCTAATTTATAAACATGAAAAAAAAATTATGTCGAGATAGATTCACTTCCATTTACTTGATAGGGAAAAAATATGCAAAGTCTGAACATAAGTCCTCCTAAACAGCTAGCCCCTCTGCTGCTAACGCATTGAAAGTTGTGCTCATGTTGTTGCAAAAGCCCCAGAAGACGCCCTTCACTATCACTGATAAACTCTCCCACCGAAGTCCTCCCTTCACATGACACTAAATTTCTACTAATTCAATTGAATTTTTGAAATAATAGAGTCAATTTGGAGATCATCTTGATGAAAGTTTGGTGAACCTTAAGCTCGACTCGGCTAGTTATTAAGACGAGCCAACAAAATCGTCAATTGGAGCTCAAGTAATTTACAATCCTACTTATGACAATGAGACTTTGATTCATTATCTTGCAATAACAATTAACAAAGATGAATTTGAATGAAATGGAAAAGAACTTTATGATTATACATTACTTATATTATGCCCTATATGATTCACCATAATTCTTAAAAAAAGATATCCTTGGCCCTCCTTATTTATAAGGGGACACATCGTATCTGAGTTATTTGCACTTCTAGACATCAAATATGAAAACCTTGTTGCCTTATATAGATGTTGTGTTGAGTACTTTAAGAAAATTACATCACACAGTCATTCTTGGTAAGTTTATGACAACTTGAAATCGTATACAATATATTTGGTTCACTTGTACTGGTAGGAAGGGAAGGTTACCAGGTTAGTATTGCGGGTTTAGAAGAAAAGGTGACTCTGACTATCTTTTCGTGATGATTGTTGTAATCGTATACAATATGGTTGTTGAGATCGTATACAATATGCATTTTAGTTGGGAGTTAAGAAGGACAATATCTCTTGGTGTGGCAAGAGGACTTGTTTATCTACACGAAAATATTAGTCCTCATATCGTGTATAAAGACATCAAAGCTAGTAACATACTACCATAAGGTTGCTGATTTTGGATTAGCTCAGCTGTTTTATGATGCATGATGGCATGTCTTTTGCTTATGAGCCATCTAACCGAATACTTATATAACAAAATAAATGATTCATGTGGTTCATGTGCTTGTTTTATGATGATGTATTGATGTGTATCATATTTTCATAATATGTTATAAGTTGTTCATTATATAAATCTTATTCACTGTTTTAAGAACATGATAAGTTTGAGCAAATTTTGTGATGTTTGAGTTAAAATTTAAATTGAAATTCCTGTAGTGCCTTTTGTTGGGATGTATAATGACTCTAATCTGGTACTTGTTTTATTTAATGTATTTGTTTTAGTGTGATCTATTGTACGGCTTAGTTGAAAAAGAAAAGCTATACATGTACACTATCCTTTATTTTTGCTCATATACTTTTTAGATAGTTAATACCAGCTTTAAAAGATGATTTTTTGACCCGCAAAGCTAGTATATAATACCAAAACCGTACCAAATGAGCTATCTCCCAAGGATAACTTCAAAATCAGCTTCCAACTCAACCCATTATAGAATGAACACCCTGCTTACTCAAGTTCTATCGAGCTCCTCGGTGGAAATCGGCTCATACACTTCAAACAACGCTGGAGTAAGTTTTCTGCTATTACGCTAAACTCGAGTCATTCATCGAATGTAACCAATTTGGTTCAGCTCGATTTGGAAAGGAGAACACTATACACAACAAAACAGTGTCATTTTTACCCCTTCGTTAACCCCCCCTCAATTATTACACTTGCAAATAGGAGGGGCATAATTGTAATTTCACTCCTAAAGATTGGGTGTGTATAACAGATCAGATTTTGGACACAAAAGACCGAGCTCCACAGTCCACTCTATCAACAATGGGCTCTATAATGGGCTTATTGCCAAACCTTCAGAATCAACCAATCCATATATAAACCCCTCTTATCCATTAGGGCTCACTCAGTATTGCTGCAACACAAACTCTTCGCCGTAAGCTCAAGGTTCCATCTCCATCTTCGATTAATTCATATGCTTATACGATAACTAAATGTTATGTTTGTTTATTTAATTAATTCGATTTATGTATTTTTTATTCATTTGATAATGTTGTTATCTCAGTCTGAGCTGGAATATATTTGTATGTGCTGTGTAATATTTGGTGAAATGTATTTAATTATTTACATTATAGTTTTGATTCTAATATATAGTTTATACAAGTCGGTTAAGGTTACAAAGTTTGTAAGTTTTGACGATTGAAAGCAAACTGGAGGATTTTTTTGTAATGGAGTTAGTAATGTTTAGTTAGAGTATAGTGATTTGGGAAATGATTTTTGAATACAAATGAGGATATTTTGATATGCTATTTATGTAATTTTCCCTTATACGTTTGCTCCACATATTTGTCCATTTTTGTCTATGTTGTCGAATCTAATTCTATTGATATCGGGAATGATAAACACATAAGTGGATCTACTGATGATTGATTTGGAGGTTTGGTGTATATCTTGTATTCTTGAAATGAATTGTGTGCACAATATGACATTTACGTGTATATGTTATTATTGGTATACAAAATGTCCGTGACACTTTTATTGTACATATTGTTTGTTGTTGGTCAATTATTTATTGTTGCTTTGCTAGGTACAAATTATACAGAGTTGTAACTATATGTTTTTGGTTAATTGGTTGAGTTTACTGCTTATTAGTTATTATACATCTTAGAGTGAAATTCTGTGTTTCAGAGTCGAGAAAGCTAAGATGTCTCACAGGAAGTTTGAGCACCCGAGGCATGGTTCCTCGGATTTCTCCCAAGGAAGCGAGCTAACGACAAAGAGGAAAGGGTAAGATCATATACAGTTGTAACTATTTTTATGATATTCTTTCTGATTTCTTGTTCATTTGTAGTTGATGATAAAGTACCGAACATCCTATATGTTCTTGTGATGTTTTTATTATTAACTATTTAAATTGTGTTTACTCTTGTTTATTGTTGCAGTGAAGGCATTCCCTAGGGATGATCAAACCAAGCCCTGCAAGCTAACTGCCTTCCTTGGTTACAAGGCTGGGATGACCCACATTGTGAGAGATGTAGAAAAACCTGGATCAAGTAATTTTTACTTCAATTATGTACATTAAAGAAAGTGTATATTCGTATTTTACACCATGATGATAAAGTTCTTTATGTTCGGTTAATTTGTGTGATTTTCTCCGCACTAATAAAGTTCTCCAGATATATGGGGACCATATTATTTGAATGCCAAATTTTTGTGAACTTATGTTGTTGTGTTGTTTTTACCAGAGCTGCACAAGAAGGAAACATGTGAGGCAGTAACTATCATTGAAACACCCCCTATGGTTATTGTTGGAGTTGTTGGATATGTGAAGACTCCTCGTGGTCTCCGTTGCCTCAACACTGTCTGGGCTCAGCATTTGAGTGAGGAGATAAGGCGTCGATTTTACAAGAATTGGGCAAGTCCAAGAAGAAGGCTTTTGCAAAGTATTCAAAGAAATTTGAAACTGAAGAAGGGAAGAAAGATGTTCAAGCTCAGCTTGAGAAGATGAAAAAGTATGCCACAGTGATTCGTGTTTTGGCTCACACTCAGGTATTACGTTAACTATTATATCATAGTAGCACAATTAGCATATTGCAGTATTCTACATTTTAATTATTTTCTTCATTCGTACTATTCATCTGCCTGCATGGAGAACTAATATAATGATAAAATATAACAATGGATAACTAAACCAAGGCCTAACTGGAACCTGAATCAAACCTTACTATTACATTTTACTTGATCCGTTCAGATAAGGAAGATGAAGGGACTGAAACAGAAGAAGGCTCACATTATGGAGATCCAAGTCAATGGAGGTAGCATTGCTCAGAAGGTTGATTATGCTTATGGATTCTTTGAGAAGCAGGTTCCCATAGATGCTGTTTTCCAGAAAGATGAAATGCTTGATATCATTGGTGTTACCAAGGGTAAAGGTTATGAAGGTGTTGTTACTCGTTGGGGTGTGACTCGCCTGCCCAGGAAAACTCACAGGGGTCTCAGGAAGGTTGCTTGTATTGGTGCTTGGCACCCTGCCAGAGTTTCCTTCACTGTTGCCAGAGCTGGTCAGAACGGATACCATCACCGTACTGAATTGAACAAGAAGGTCTACAGGCTCGGAAAGGTTGGCCAAGAAACACACAGCAAGCACCGAATATGACAGGTCCGATCACCAAGCACCTTCGTTCCCTCTCTCTTAGATTTTTTATTTTGCACTCTTGCCTCATGTTCCCATGAAGCGGTCTAACAATGTTTACTTTTGTTACAGAACCGAGAAGGATATTACTCCAATTGGTGGATTCCCCCACTATGGTGTGGTGAAGGAGGACTACCTCATGATCAAGGGAGGCTGTGTCGGTCCTAAGAAAAGGGTCGTAACTCTTCGCCAGACACTGCTCAACCAGACTTCTCGTGCTGCTCTTGAAGATATCAAGATCAAGTTCATCGACACTTCCTCAAAATTCGGACATGGCCGTTTCCAGACCTCGGAGGAGAAGCAGAAGAACTACGGGCGCGTGAAGGCTTAGGCGTTTATTTTATATGTTACCGGAGCAAGCAGTCGTTTCTTTAGTTGTATCAGATTTTGAGAGTTCAATTTGTTTGGCACTATTTCCTGGTTTGGTGTTTACTGATACTTGTATGGTTTTTGATCTCGAATACTCTTTCAATCTATTTCTTACAAATCTCATATTCGAAGTCTATCTGTTTTTTGACGTTCACTTTAATGTGTTCTCTAGCAACACTCGATTCATTTGTTATTTCGAACTAAATTTTAGACGTAAAGTATCATTATTTAAAAATGTGTAGTGATAAAATATTTTGGCTTAATAATGCTCACTCACGCTAATGAGAATTGAAAAGGGACCAGACTACGTTTTGAACTAAAAACTAAAAATGCTTCAAATTTAGTTATTAATTAGTTTTATTTAAATTTTTTATTATTAACTTAGAAGCATGAAACATAATAAGTATCTAGCATGTTTCATTTTGTTTTGTTGATATTATGAAACAAACAAAATTGGATAATGCTCAATACCGTATCCTTACATTTGTATATGGTATTTCATATCAAACTATTAAAATACTCTTT
>QFAX02000286.1:0-120689 GCA_003412495.2 Echium plantagineum | reverse complement strand
ATCCCTTCTTGGACTTTCATCTGAGCAGCACAGGGTGTGCTGTTGCATTGCTTTCCCTTCTTTGCAATGAGAATGATGAAAGTAAATGGGCTATTACTGCTGCAGGTGGAATACCCCCCTAGTTCAAATCCGAGAGACTGGGTCTGCAAAGGCTAAGGAAGACTCCGCATCAATTATTGGAAATCTCTGCAACCATAGTGAAGATATTCGAGAATGTGTTGAGAGTGCTGATGCTGTTCCGGCTCTCTTATGGCTTCTGAAAAATGGGAGTTCCAATGGAAAGGAGATCGCAGCAAAAACATTAAACCATCTGATTCACAAATCAGACACTGCAACAATCAGTCAGCTTACTGCATTGTTGACCAGCGATCTGCCCTGAATCTAAAATTTATGTCTTAGATGCCTTGAAAAGCTTATCTCAGTGGCACCACTTAAGGATCTCTTACGTGAAGGTAGTGCTCCAAATGATGCTATTGAGACAATGGTCAAAATCTTAAGCTCAACAAGGGAGGAGACACCGGCTAAATCTGCTTCTGCCCTTGCCGGAATATTTAACCTCCGGAAGGATTGCGTGAGAGTACTCTTTCTGTAAAGACTCTTTGGTCACTTGTTAAAGCTCCTGAAAATTGAAAGAGATGGCATTTTTGATTAGTAGTGTTGCCGTTGCCTTGCAGCAATATTCCTTTCAATTAAAGAGAACCGGATGTGGCTGCCTTAGCCAAAGATATGCTCCTTCTTTAGTGAAGCTAGCTAAATCTTCTGTTTTCGATGTTTCCGAGCAAAGCAACTTGTGCTTATTAGCAAATCTTCTTTTAGATGCTGAGATTTCCGAACACACTCTTCCGGAAGATATTATTGTGCCTGCCACTAGAGTTTGCATGAAGGCACAAGTGGTGGAAAAGTGCATGCTGCAGGCCGCTATTTGGTCGCTTTCCTCAGCTCACGCAATATTGATCTTGAGGTAACTGCTTGTGTTAATCGTGTTGGAACAGTTCTTGCAACTGGTTCCTTTCTGGAATTTGCTGATATGATGGATCCATTGATACATCAGAAGACACTAGATGCTCTTTCCTTGCTCTCAAGCTCATCAGTGGAAAGTGACGATATACAAACCTGCTTGGATAGTTCTTGCTGAATTTCTACAGTATCAGACCACATCGTTTTCTGCATTGCCAATGTCACCCCAGTGTTGCAAGATAAGGCTATAGAAATACTCCTCACGGCTTGTGCCAGTCACAACCCTATATTCTTGGAAGCACTATCTCCTCTGCCTCTCAGGATGCATTTTCCTCAATTTCAAGAAGAGTAATAAGTTCTACAGCCCCAAAGGTCAAGATTGGCGGAGCTGCACTACTTGCATGCACTGCCAAAGTGAATCATCATAGACTCGTTGAAGAACTTAACGATACAAATTCTTGCTCCTCACTCATCCAGTCTCTTGTTGTGATGATGAAGTCAAGTCATCGGAGTTTATGCCTTCAGGGGATCAAAGAGGCAGATATGCAGTAAGCTTAATGAGGCATCCAGAAGAAGCTGAGAGAAGTGTTAGGGTAAATACATCCATTATCAGTGGTATTAATATAGCTATATGGTTACTCTCTGTTCTTGCTAGCCATGATGACAATGTTAAATCTGAGATTATGGAGGCAGGGGCAGTTGAAATTATCATAGACAAAGTCTCTCAAAATTCATCAATATATTCCCAGGTAATTCAATAGTTCATTTTTAGTGACTGTTTAATTTCCTTTAATACATATTTCCTGTTCAAGTGGTCTCTTAGCTTCTTATGTTAATATTAAGTATGGAATTCATCTATTCCTCATACTTCAAGAGAACATATAAGTTGTCCTCTTAGATAACTTTTATATGTACCTCACGCAGATTGATCTCAATGAGGATAATGCCATTTGGATATGCCCCTTGCTGTTAGCTGTGCTGTTTCAGGATAGAGATATCACTCGCGAGCATGGTACTTTGAAAGTTATACCTGTACTTGCTAATGTACTAAGGTTAGAAGACCCAGTCACCCGTTATTTTGCTGCACAAGCTATTGCGAATCTTGTTTGTAATGGGAGCAGGGGAACTCTTCTGTCTGTTGCCAATTCTGGTGCTGCTGCTGGACTTATAGCTTCGCTAGGTTGTGCTGATGTTGACATTTATGATCTATTGGAGTTATCCGAGGAATTTTCATTGTTGCGCTACCCAGATCAAGTTGCTCTCGAGAGGTTGTTTAGAGTTGATGACATTAGGGATGGTGCAGCTTCACGAAAAGCTATACCGTCTTTAGTCGATTTACTCAAACCGATTCCTGAGCGTCCAGGAGCCCCCTTTTTATCCCTTGGTCTCCTTATTCAGCTTGCAAGAGACTGCCCTTCAAATAAAACTGTGATGGTAGAATCAGGGGCTTGGAAGCTTTGACAAAGTATCTTTCTTTAAGCCCACAAGATGCTACGGAGGAAGCAGCTACTGATCTTTTAGGCATCTTGTTTAGCACTCCTGAAATACGTAGACATGAATCAGCATTTGCATCTGTCAGTCAACTTGTTGCTGTATTACGTTTAGGAGGAAGAGCAGCACGGTACAGTGCAGCCAAAGCCTTGGAAAACCTATTTTCAGCAGACCATATTAGGAATGCAGAGTTTGCAAAGAAAGCTATCCTACCTTTAGTGGAAATTCTGAATACTGGTATTGAGAAAGAGCAACATGCTGCTATCGCTGCCTTGGTCAGATTGCTGAGTGAAAACCCATCTAGAGTTCTTACTGTAGGGGATGTTGAGATGAATGCTGTAGATGTCCTTTGCAGGATTCTTTTATCAGATTGTTCTATGGAGCTAAAGGGTAATGCTGCTGAATTGTGCTCTGTTCTTTTCGGAAATATGAGAATAAGATCTACTCTGGCTGCAGCTCGTTGTGTCGAGCCTTTGGTTTCTCTATTAGTTAGTGAATTCAGTCCCGCTCACAATTCTGTTGTTCGTGCATTGGATAAGCTCCTAGATGATGAGCAATTGGCTGAACTAGTTGCTGCACATGGTGCGGTTATACCTTTGGTTGGTCTAATTTATGGTCGCAATTATTCACTTCATGAATCAATTTCCAAAGCTCTTGTGAAATTAGGAAAAGACAGGCCTGCTTGTAAGATAGAAATGGTTAAGGCAGGAGTTATTGAGAGCATGATTGATATCCTCCTTGAGGCACCTGATTTCCTTTGTGCTGCGTTTGCCGAACTGCTCAGGATACTCACAAATAATGCAACCATTGCTAAGGGCCCATCAGCCTCAAAAGTGGTGGAGCCTCTCTTGCTATTGTTAACCAGACCAGAGTTTATACCTGAAGGTCAACATAGTTCTTTGCAAGTGCTTGTGAATATCTTAGAGCATCCACAATGTCGTACTGATTACAACTTGAGCTCTCAGCAAGCTGTTGAACCCCTTATCCCTTTACTTGATTCTCCTACTCCAGCAGTCCAACAGTTGGCTGCTGAGCTGCTTTCACATTTGCTTTTGGAAGAGCATCTGCAGAAGGACTCTGTGACTCAACAAGTTATTGGTCCTCTAGTACGCGTTCTTGGTTCTGGCATACCAATATTGCAGCAAAGAGCTCTGAAAACTCTTGTTAGTATTGCTGCGGATTGGCCCAATGAAATTGCAAAAGAAGGTGGTGTTGGTGAACTGTCAAAAGTGATACTGCAGGCAGATATTTCATTGCCTCATCCCTTGTGGGAGTCTGCTGCTTCTGTTCTATCAAGTGTTTTGCAGTATAGTTCTGAGTTTTTCCTAGAAGTACCTGTTGCTGTGCTGGTAAGGTTGCTCCGGTCTGGAGCAGAAAGCACGGTTGTTGGTGCATTAAATGCTCTCTTGGTTTTGGAGACTGACGACTCTACCAGTGCGGAAGCGATGGCTGAAAGTGGTGCCATTGAGGCTCTCTTGGACCTTCTCAGAACTCATCAGTGTGAGGAAACTGCAGCACGGTTGCTTGAGGTATTGCTGAACAATGTGAAGATCAGAGACGCAAGGGCGACCAAGGCTGCTATTTTACCTCTGTCACAGTATCTTTTGGACCCACAGACCCAAGGGCAGCAGGCAAGATTGCTTGCAACCCTTGCACTTGGTGATCTTTTCCAGAATGAGTCTCTTGCTCGAAGTGCAGATGCTGTCTCTGCTTGCCGGGCATTAGTTAATCTCTTGGAGGATCAACCTACGGAAGAAATCAAAGTAGTTGCTATATGTGCTTTGCAGAACCTTGTTATGTACAGTCGGTCTAATAAAAGAGCAGTTGCAGAAGCAGGTGGTGTTCAGGTTCTGTTGGATTTGATTGGTTCAAGTGATCCTGAAACTTCAGTTCAGGCTGCGATGTTTATCAAGCTTCTATTCTCAAACAATACTATTCAGGAGTATGCTTCAAGTGAAACTGTCAGAGCAATCACTGGTAAATTACAATTGTCTGAATACTTCTTCCTCTTTTAATTTTTTGAATTTTACATTAGTTATATCAAATTTATCTCCTTGATCATTAGCATTGTCCCTTTTTATAAAGCTCCTACCACTCCTTTTTTATTTTTGAAGTCATGGGTAGACTAGTGTCACTTGTACGTAGTGTGTTTGTCCTCCATTGACCATCCAGTCTCAGATTTGATTTGAAGTATATAACTACCTTAATTAGACGGGCATAACATATATGTGCAGGCCCGAAATGCTTGCACCAGAGTTGCTAAACTGAATTTTGTTAATCTCATTTTGCACGGTTTATTTTTATGGTTTTCAGCTGCAATCGAGAAGGATCTTTGGGCCACTGGCATAGTTAATGAAGAATATTTGAAGGCTCTGAATTCACTCTTTGGAAACTTTCCACGACTAAGAGCTACAGAACCTGCAACTCTAAGTATTCCACATCTTGTATCATCTCTAAAGACAGGATCGGAGGCAACACAAGAGGCAGCGTTGGACGCATTATTTCTTCTCAGGCAAGCCTGGTCAGCATGCCCTGCTGAAGTTTCTCGCGCTCAATCGATTGCTGCTGCAGATGCAATTCCGTTGTTGCAATACTTGATCCAATCTGGACCGCCCCGTTTTCAAGAAAAGGCAGAATTCTTATTGCAGTGTTTGCCAGGCACTCTCGTTGTGATAATCAAGAGAGGCAACAATATGAGACAGTCTGTTGGGAACCCAAGTGTCTATTGCAAGCTAACTCTTGGAAACACCCCGCCTCAGCAAACAAAGGTATCTAAAGGCAGTCAATAAATTTTTATTACACTGATTCCCATCCATTCAATATACTAATTTAAAATTCTTGTTATTAGGTCGTAGCTACTGGTCCTAATCCAGAGTGGGACGAAAGCTTTGCATGGTCCTTTGAAAGTCCTCCCAAAGGCCAGAAGCTTCATATATCATGCAAGAACAAGAGCAAAATGGGGAAGGTGACTTACGCTCTCTCCTCTCCCTTACAGTCAATTAGTTCATAATATTTTGCTAATTTATAACCTCATCCGCTCATGCAGAGCTCATTTGGAAAGGTGACTATCCAAATCGACAGAGTAGTGATGTTGGGAGCAGTCTCTGGGGAGTATACTTTATTACCCGAGAGCAAGAGCGGTCCTTCAAGAAATTTGGAAATAGAATTCCAGTGGTCCAACAAATAGTCCTTCCGACGCAGTCAACTTCGAACGAGGAATTACTCTACATTCAATTTGAAGATTTCTTGGTTTTACAGTAAATGTAAATAGATGGTGAAACCAGGCTTTTCGATGTTTCTATATTTATATATCAAAATGTTCATTTCTTAATATTAAAATGTTTATTTTTACAACAGTAGCTGGATTTTCATAGGAGCGCATCTATGTAATTTCCCAAGTTGTAACCAGAATGATGTGAGAATTTTTGTATATTAATGTCATCTGTATTTATTACATAGAGTAGCACCATAGTCTTTCTTTTCTTCTGCACTCATTTTGCTGGTATCATCATATGTTTCATTTTCACTTTGATGCATCATGACCACTTGTTTGTTTGAAAAAGACTCTTGGGCCCACTTTTGGCTTTGAAATTTTGGGTCTATTCGTTTCTAGCTTTTGACATACAAGAACATCTCTGCAAGGAAGTCTGGAATTAGGCTATTCCCTGTTTTTACAATAGGAATAAATTAGTTACAGCAAATAAATGTATTAAGTTGACTAATCAACAAGAAAAATGGTATTAGCAGAAACACAAGCACCACCAATGCTTCTTGGAGAAAACAAGCCACCATTTTCACTGCATCCACGCCTAAGACACCTGCCGATAAACCAAACTTTTAGCAGAACCACCACCACCATCAATGGTGTCAGAATATCCCGTCTTTAGAAAAAAAAAAGGGGTACCCTTTGATTTTATTAATACGAATAATCCATTACAATCATCAAACATCAATACAATTCGTAAACTCAAGGAAAGAGGCGACTAGCGTCAAACTAGTGAGAGAAATCATCTCTCTAACCACTTTCCTTGCTAGCAAGAGGGCTCGAACCCGAGACCTCCGCTAGAGGTGTCAGCATGCTTTGCCACTGGGGCAAGATGTCTTGGCTGCTGAAACAAGTTCAAATCTTTTCCACTTTTCTTGACTTAAGGAAAGAATAATATGTGCCCATGTTAGATTTCAACGAATTCACGACCAAGTTACTCGGGAACAATTTGAGTGATCAAGAGGAAGTAACCACTGAAATTCTATTGAGAGAGCCCAAACTCGAAACAAATTTCATTCCTCCAGAATAGTATCATCCCCTAGTCCCAAATTCAATTCAGAACTCTTTAAGTGATCAAGAGGAGGTAAGCGCTGAGATTCTAATGAGAGAACCAAGTTTGAAACTAAAAATTGCATTCCTCTAGAATCATATCGTCCTCTAGTCCCAAATTCAATTCAAAACATATTAGATCATAACACTATTTATATAACTAGACCCTCTAGTCTTTCTCACGTGTTGGTTGAGCATTAATTTCCTCACCCTTTCGGCGTCATGCCACCGATCATTTAAAACATATAAATCAGCAACAAGACTGTACACTCCTCCGTCATTTTCTGGTCTAACAGCACTCAAAATCTGCTCAGTAACACTTTCAGCCAAGTCAAACTGTTTATGCAGCTTACAAGACAACAAAAATGACCCCCAAATAACAACGTTGGGCTCCATAGGCATGGTCTTAATAATTTCAAGAGCTTCAACCACTAACCCCGCCTTTCCAAGCAAGTCAACGATACAGCCATAGTGTTGAATTCTTGGCTTTAAGCAGTAAGTTTGAATCATATTAAAGTATTTACGGCCCTCATCTACCAATCCGGATTGTGCACAAGCACTAAGAATCCCAGTAAATGTCAATTCGTTGGGATGAATTCCACTCTCTACCATCCTATCAAATGCAACTAGAACTTCTTTTCCATAACCATTTTGTGCAGCGCCACAAATGAAAGCTGTCCAAGTCACCACATTTTTTCTTCCCTTCATCATATCAAAAACCAAACACGCATTTTTCAAACAGCCAACCTTGGCATACATATCAACTAAACATGTCCCGAACTCCACATTAAGTTCCCAACGATTCTTCACCACAAACCCATGAAACATTTTACCGACCAATATCCCCATTGAACCCATAGTTGCACAACCCATCAAGACTGCACCCAACGTCGACTGATCTGGTACAAGCCCTCGAACAAATACCATGTCATGATATAAAGCTAAACCTTTCACCTCATATCCATTACTCATGTGCCAAGAAATCATCGTAGACCACGTAACAGAGTCCCTTTGAGGCATTTCGTCAAACACCCTAGTTGCACTTTCAAGCTCACCAGCACGTAGGAAGCCATTAATCAATGTGTTCCAAGTAACAGTATTTCTGTTAGGCATTTCTTCAAACATCTGAACTGCATCCTTAAGCGAAGTTGTGACATAACCACCCATCAAAGCAGTGGCAACATATACATGGGAACTATATCCCATTTTGTGGATATGGGCATGGAGATGGCGAATAATGAAGAGATTCTTCATAAAGGCGCATGCTTTTAGTGTAGAAACAATGGTGTAACTGTTCCATTGATGTAATTGGACGTATAATTTGAGGGCTGTTTCAGGAGATGTTGCGTTCTTTATAGCATCAGAATGAGAGGAGAAGCATCTCAAGAAGCCATTAATTTTGGGGAGATTTAGTAGCATAGTGTTTGATGCATCAAGATTCAACTGGGCACTTCAACAAACACTATGGTAGTAAATCTGACGAGGGAAGGTAAGCAATTGGATGTTTGGATCAACAAAACAAAACTCTGTAAAACTAATTTTGAAATTCGTATACATATTTGTGACATGATTATATTTTAAATATATACTAGATATATTCATTCATATATTATTAGCATAAAATATACTCTTTTATTATTTTTACTTGTTGTTTTAGGGGGGAAAAATTATTTTTATTTACTTACCATTTTATATTTTAGGACACTTTTTGGTTTATTTTTCCGGGCATGCATATAATACCAACAAAATTAGGTGCCAACGAAGTACATTTGTACTCCAAATTCAATTAACAGAGTACATTTGTACTCCAAATTCAATTAACAGAGTACATTTGCACTCATTTATGTAAGAGTACAAAAGTACTCCAACGAGTTATATATTCTTTGTGGTGGAGTGCAAATATATACTCTGCAAAACATGTTAAGAGAATAAAAGTACTCTGACGTTATTTAATTAACGAAATTTGGTATTGTTGGAGTTCAAATATACTCTGCAAATACATGTTAGAGTACAGAAGTACTCTGTTAACTTAAGTTGGAATACAAATGTACTATGTTGGCATTGTTGGCACCTAATTTTGTTGGCATCAGATTCAAACCCGTTTTCTTAACTTATTGTTTAGATTAGAATTCTTGTGTTTTTTTTTAATATAGTGTTTACCATTTTCAATATCATTTTTCACTATATTACGTATTTTATCCTCAATAAAGTAGAAAGTTGTCATTGACTTCTTAACTTTCAAGAATTAGATTTGAACTCATCTTATTATTAACTCCAATTAAATAGGGGTAGAAGAAAAATATTTTCATGTCCTCAATAAGTAGATTGTTGTCAAACAATAGATTAAACAAAATGGAGGGTCCATTTACTTATCTCTTATTATCGTACCAATAATGAGCAAAATTAAATCATGTCTCTAATTATTTTCTACTAATCTTAATTTTTTCTACATAAAATTAGACAACATTTCTGTTTGATTTTTATCGATTCTTCTATAAGCTTCTATAAGCCGAACCTACATCGATTCGGTTCTCTCAAACGCGGAAGCTAAATCGGTGAGGTTCCAGGCGGTTCCAAACTAATCGGTTGTTTTCCGTTCGGTTCTGGTATTTCATCAATATTAAGGGACCAAAGACTACCTCACTATTGCCTGCCAGGTCGGAGATTCACCCACTAGAAATATGAAGATAACAGGTGTATGATCCCAGCAGAAAACTCATGGTATGACAACTGTTCATAATACAGATTGTTTTCCACTGAATACAGAGTTTGTTTGTGTATGATCAACGAAGTTTATTTCGATTACACATAAAGATATTCAGATTGCAGCAAAAGGGTAAAAAAACGCTGCTAACAGGTTACCGGCTTCAAGAACATTCCATTCAGCACTATATCTAAGTTTTACACCGGCCTTGCTAATTCTTCATAGCTTGAACGGTTGGAGAGAGTGATTATGTCATGCTAATAGAAGTAGCAAAGGACTGCAGTAGCGTTAAAGCTTGCTCTGTGATGGCTCTGTTCCTTGCATGCCGGACCCAATCACTGACGATTTCTGTTGCTTGGCTACCTTTAACACCAGCCTCAAGAGCATTGGCAGCTTCCAGAAGTTTACCTTGTGCCAAAAATGCTTCAACCTTGTTTATCAAGGCCTCTATACCATCACCTGACTGGTCAGCTCCTTTCACCTGAAGAAAAGTCCCCAGTAGTAAAGGGAATGCCAAGGATGTATTTCCAAGCTACTGGATACAATTCGAGTAGCTTAAAAGATGATACCTTCAAGCGTGAAGCAACGTGAGCCAATGAATGAGATAAAATGCCTCCACCACCTGGCGGAATAAAGCTAAAGTGCCGCAGTGTCTGTTTCAGTTCATCAAACTGTAGACACGTAATATCCAATCAGGCTCTGATATATTGTTATCAACATGTACAATGATGATTGTACCCCTCTCCCCCCTCCTCACACCAATAAAAAAAAAGAACAAGGATGACCACAAGTATCATGGGCCAAACACTAAAGCTTAGGATTCCATGATCCAATATAAGCTCAGTTTAATCTTGCAAAATCCTCTACAAGTTAAAAACATCATTTGACCAATATTAAATATACATACTACTCAATGGTGTCTGTCTTCTTCTAGAAACAAGATACTGAAATGGAGTTGCCAGTCTCTATAAATACAAAGAGAGGACAGCAAAGGATAGCTACACATATACAATAGCAAGAGAACCAATGACAAACAAAGGAATGTTAATGTTACACTCAAGTCGAACTGTCATCTTTAGTAACAAAGGTCTTCTAGAGACACGCACAGCATAGCAATACCAAAATAGAATAGACCATGCACACTTGACGGAGTACACACACCATTAAAATATTGGTAGTCAGAGGATATGCACAGGGGAATCAAGGAATTTACAAGCACTGCATGTGATGTATAAATAAAACAGCATTAGAAATACATGTAAGTGGGATTGATAGAACTTGCCTTATGATTCAATTGTAACAGAGTATCTGTTCCATGAGTCTGTGTTTCCTCAGGAAGAGAAGAAAGAACTATATCCAAAAGTGAATCCTTATCATTGCCTTCAAGGTAAGTGCGAAGTGCTTTAATTTCTGTTTGAATTGGAAGCCCCTTTGAAAGAGAATCTTCCAATGCAAGGACACTCTGCAGAATAAGTATAGTTGAGATATGATCTCAGACCTCAAAAGAGAAGTTTAACTGCTTAAACAGTTTAGTAGGTAGGAGAACGAGTTAAATTTAGGGCAAAAGGCAGGGATGATTACCTATGTTTGGATTGTGCCACCATGATCACTTATGTTTCAAAGTGTCCCACATGATCACTTACATCTGAAAAGTGACCCTACTTGCTACTTCCGTTAAATTTGACATGTATTCAATGTTGATTCGGGAACATGAGTGCAACATGACACTTTTCAAGGGTATTTTTGAAGTTTCATATGAATGAGTTTTAAAAAAATGAGAAATGTCATCCCTACTTTCCCATTTTCTTCCTGGCGCTCCACCCCAATCCCCGTGCTATTGACCAGAATCACCTGACTGAGTCCATGTTGACTTCACGGAGAATTTGGTGGAAGAAGCAAGTAGGGTCACTTTTGAAAGATAAGTGATCATGTGGGGCACTTTGGATAATAAGTGAGCGTATGGTGACACAACCCAAACAAAGGTGATCCTCCATATCTTTTGACCTTAAATTTATTTGTAGGAGGTCACCCTTGATCACAAAACATACTAACAGTAACAACTCAAGTTTTAAACAAAAGATGATCTAAAGCAGTCTGCATGCCCAATAGTCTAATTAGTTCTTCACCTCTGAACCAAAATCCTTTCCTAGAGCAACGTGCTGAATTTTGCAGGTGGGGACTGATTCAAGGAAACTATCCAATTATTGTCATGTATTGTAAGTTCAAGGCAAAGGGCATGTTATAACTAAGTTGGTCACTATAAAGTCATTTTAGCCATGGCATAATTACGGATTTACGCAAGCTCACAATCGTTGCGGACTATAGAAACAAACATGCACATATATTTGTGTTTAAGAGAACATTCATTGAAAACACAGCAACATAATGATTAGAGAACTCATAAGGTCCTCATTGATTTGACTATTGTGTTTCTAACCAATACGATGTAATTATGCTGTCAGAACTTTCTAGATGGAACGAGTATTAAATTACAGCGTGGAGTGCACAAAGGCAGGGATAAGAGATGGTAAAAAGGTTACCAAAGCAAGCTTGTGAGCAGAATGGCTCTGGCGTGTCTCCTCTGAGCGAGCATAAAAGGCCATACATAGAGCATCTATCTGGAAGAGTATAGTAACTATTATATCGAGAATTCAGTACTATTATAGATTATGAGAGAACTATTAAATTAAAATATTTCAGTTTCATATCAAAATGATCATACATGAACATTTGCTTCAGCCATTTTGTCAATCTGGGATGCCTTTTCACTTGCAATTGCTGCATTCAGTTCTGCTTTGGCCAACTCTTGAATTTTTCTAAGCTCTAATTCAGCAGCAGTTTGCTGTAAAATTTTCCAAATATTAGGGTAAGAATTATTTATCACAAATTCGTTAGCAGTCAATGAACTAGCACCTTTTCTTCAAAATTAAAAAAAAAAAAATAGCACCTTTTCTTCAAGCTCAATCTTGTGTTTCTCCTCTAATTTCTGTTGCAGTGATTTCAGAGCAGCAGCTGCTTTAGCTTTTTCTCTATCTAATTCCTTGAATAATAAATAATGTGAAAAACATATTAATGGCTGAAACAATCTATGATGGAGACAGAAAAAATAGAAAAGTAATGCTAGAGTCAACAAAAGCCTAAAGATAATTGTGTTAGTATTCTTTCCAACTAAAACACTTCTGCTTCATGTATTATAAGTTGAACAAGCAAAAGGATCGTCCATAACAGATACCATTTGTTAAACAGATTGATGTTGAAGTTGTTCATGATGATTAAGCTAGAGTAAAAGAAGACTTCACACAGCTATCAAGTTGAACTGTCAATAACCTTTTCCAAGAGGACTTCCCTCTCTGCATACATAAGTTCCCTGGCCCTCGCATCCTTCAGTTGCTTCTCGTACTTGTCCTAATAAATTGCATACACTATCAGCAACAAACATAAAACGCAAGGTATATGAAAAACAATGTATTCAATAATTTTCTTTTAAGCAGTATAGTAATCAAGTCTCACCTTCATCATTCTCTTCTCCTCACCAAATCTACGTGCATCTACTTCAGCCTGCATCTTCTCTGCTTCATGAACGGCATCTAAAAAATCCAGGACCAGTTTCCCATCCTTGGATATGTAAGCATCATTTAGGTCTTTGATAGCGTCATCCAAATCCTTGAATTATAGGAACCACAAAGCAGAAATCAGATCAATCCTCCCACTAACAATGATTCATGAGTACAGCATTAGTGAATTAGTACTATGAAAGATAACATTGTGCTCTAACCTTATTGACGGTAAGTGTGTCTCTAGAAGAATCTCTTAAAAAGTAATCATCGAGGAGGGAACTGGCTTCTCCATTAGCATCATCCTGATAATTATACAAAAATTTGGCCATCACAGAGATTGCAAGAGGAGTGAACAAACAAACTCAGCAAACGCAAACAAATTAAACCTTAGCCATGTCTTGGGCATGAGTAATATCTATCCCATGTGTTATTGGCATTGAAGATTCCTGCACTTCTGTTAGCAAACCCTCTACTACCTCAGGCTGTACCATACTAGAATCTGTTGCAAGACTTTCTGTGTCAGACATCTTTTCAACATTATTGGAAGATGTGTTTGCATCTTCACTAGATACTTCAGTAAATTTCGAAGAGTTCTTAACATCTTCGTCATGAATGTCCTTCAGTTCCTTTTGAGCCAAGTCTGATGTATCTCCTACTTGAAATCGTTCGTCACCTTCATTTTTGTTTACATCTTCTTTCTTATCCAAATATGGATGGGTGCTAACATCATGTTCAGAATGTTCCAAGTTAGAAATTAATGGGTTTGATTCCTTGACGGTTGACTCAGAAGTTACATCCCCTACGGTTTCACCCTCTACAAAACTTTGGCTACTATTCACAGGCTCATATGGATTATCGCTACTCTTCGGAGGCTCTTTGCCTGCATAATGGTAAGCTGCAAAAGCAAAAGAGCCTAACAGAATTGTTCCACCAATAACTTTAACAGAAGGGTTCACGGAATCTGACTGCTTTCCAGGTCCTCCTTCAGGCTGTTGTGCCGTAGCTGACAATGGCTTCCTGGAAGAAAGGTATGAAGGTATCTGCCCAAATCCATGACAGTGTATTTCATGTAAGTTTATTTAGCTCTTGCGTGGCCAAGAAAGAAGAGAAATTTTTTTGCATCATATTCTCAATATGTTAGATTACAGAAGTGAAACCCCTTGGTGGAAACATGAGAAACAAGCAGCTTGCTACGCATATTACTGCATTGTCAAGGAGGGGGAATATTTATAGGAGTATATCCTAGATCCAGAAAATGGAGCAAGCAACTGAAAAGATCCCTAAATACTACTCAAAAGTGCATATACAGACATACATTAGCGAAGGATTGATGATATAGGAGTCACTCTCACAGTAGAGGAGCTACTCTTGTTCAAGTGCACATGCACTTCTTTTTTATTAGTAGTACCTTTCAACATAGCAATTGCTAAAATGTATGTATCAATTTACAAAAGAAACGATCTTAAATAACATTCAACTGCATCCACCAAGACTCAGCTATAACAAAAATCGTAGTTAGAGGAAAATAGGGAATACTAATAAAGATATTTGTATAATATTTTCCATTTTCATTGTCGTCTACTACTTCATATTCACAAGTACTATATTATTGAGTTGAATACTAATAGGGGTAAAATTTAACCGAGTCCGAACACCCACTTCAAACCATCTAGATCCGCTACTGCCTCTCATCATCAACAGCAACATGCCCAAATGCCTCTAGATAGGCTCTCGCCTAGGCGAGGTCAGAAGGTTCAAATGCAGCCTTACCCCTTAATAACAGGGAGCTTATTTATCAAGAGACCCAGAATGAAGTGCAACAACTATATACTTGTTCACAATAATTCCAAAAACCTACAATAACAAAACTATTCCTCAGATTTGACAACATCTTCCTTCGTACGCCCCAAAGATCGCTATATATTTGTATTAAGTCACAAAGAGATCCTAAATGACATACACTACTTCGATTTGAAGCATAAGTATACCATGGTAATAATAAAGTAGGCTAAGAGAACTATATTTTGTTTATATTTTCACTAAATACTCTCAAACATATAAAAAAGTACTTGATACAAAATCAAAAAAATTCAAAATCAAAATTCAAAAGTGGACAATCTTTTTGGGACATACAATTGGCATATTGAATTAAAACCCCAAAAAACACACTTACTTGACTTGTAATCTGCACTGGAATCTTTCCAACTAATCGCCTCGATGAAAGCTGCAAAATCGGCCTGCAAAGTCACCAAAACGATAACTAAAAGTTACAAAAACAAAAATGGTAAAAATGTGAAATTTGAAAATATAGATATATTTAGTGAAAATGTAATCGACCTTCGTAACATTTTTGAGTTAGAGTGAACAAGAGCTGCTACGTATCAGGATTCCGACCACCGGTTCGATAATTGTGGTGGCGTGGTGGCTGACTTGTAATTTTACCTACAAAATGAGACACTATCGACTATCGAGTATGATTCAATTTAATTTTAGTTTCCGTTTTTACGAGTCAAACATTAAATATTTATTATTTTTCAATTATATTACTCCCTCTTTCATATAATTTAGTTTCATTTTTTATTTTGAGAGTCAAATTAATCGATAATAGATAATATGGTTATGTGATATATTGTTAGATTCTTTTCAATATATATTTTTATAAAATCAATTTTCTATAATTTTTCGGCGTATAGAATAAAAGATATTTATCGAGGACCGTGAAAAGTCAAATTGGAACTACATTATGGGATGGAGGGAGTATGAAAATTAAAAAAAAAATTATGATGATATTTTTATGAAGTTTGAGACCCTCAAACTAAGGGTCCTGACAGTTCCCTACCTTGGGTTACATGAAGAGCCGAGACTGCTTTGCAGTTTACACTTTGAAACTCTAGTTTTTTACAAGTTGAGTTATGTCCAGTGCTATAATGATATTTTTATGAAAATATAAGAATGTGTAATTTACTTTTATATTAAAATCGGCTTTTTTAGTGATTTTCCACTAAACTATCGATTAAATTTCAGGTTATCTCTGAAATATTAGTTATTTTATGTGGTGTTCCTGATTGTTTTACAACTTTTAAGCAGGAAAATCATTCTAATACCTTCAATACTACTCCAAAGAACATCAACATATTTCAAAATATTTTAAATAATTAAAATAAACTTCTACCCATTTTTCTTCAATATAACCTCCAAACTTCCATCAAAATTCTCTTCGCTCTCTCCTACCTTTTTTTCGTTTTTTATAATTCATGCATTCAAAATAATCAGTCAATAGAAAATACATCAAGCATTTCGGAATTTAAATAACTAGTAGCAGGAAAATTAAAATGATTACAATCTTCGTTAAATTCAGCAATTATTACTTCATGCAGATTAAAAAAACATCCAACTTTCGTCGGGTACCAAAATGTCCTGGAGCAAAAGTCCATAGCACTTTCTTTAATTTTGTCCCAGTATTTGCAGTTCTTGAGTCTATGAAAATTCTTACGTTAAACCTGTGAAAAAAAAAAGCATCAGTGATAATATACGTTGTGTGATTCTTCGCATCTTCGATTAGAAGGAGTCCAATGATAACAACTCTAAGGTAGCTTTTAATGTCTATAACCCATAGTACTCGAGACATTATTCTTATAAATATGATTTCCCTTGATAAGAGAGTGCTTGTCCTTGTGTGATATTCCTATCTTTCAGATTGGTTGATCATTATTGGAGATTCCGACGCAAATTTTGATGTCTCTATTATTGCAAATCATAGGAATTGTTGAAGATTGAATAAGGTGACGGGCGTAAAAGGTTAATTGTGAGATTGTTTGACTTCTGATATTTCTCGGGTCAGACCTGGAATGATTCTTGTTTATTTTAAGGAAATCCCTAATCCAAGAAAACGAAAGGTCCTGGTACTTCGTATCAAAATTTTTGTCATCAGGAGCTTTGTTGTTAAAAACAAGATCGATTCTTGTTAGCCACATTATCCAGAGAATGCAACCCACCCCATCCCACCCATACTAAATCTCAATCGATTTCTCATTCTTATTCAATGTGGATTAAAGCAACGCCACTTATCTTTCTACAACCACTTCAAAATCCCGATCTTAGTCTAAGAAATCCAACCTATTTTATCATAAAAATCCAATCTTGATTACAAAAACCAGATACTTCAAGTATAGTGGTGATAAAATCCAATATCTGAAGAGGAAGAAGACTTGTCTGCTATGAACAGGGTGTCCGACTTCACACACCCAAATTTCTCTTTGGTTTTTTCAAGAATCTGTTATCTAATGAGACTAGAGTTCTATTGGTTGGTTTTAGGAATAAATGTGTTCTTTATAGGTTTTGAATTCATCTTTCATTCTTTTACATTAAAGGTCTTTAGGGAAGAAAAGATTGGTTACCTGAATTAGTTCTGGTACAGAGTCAAGAAGGGATAAGGAGAGACGATGAACAGGGTGTTGGAATATCCCGGGGTTGCAAGACACAATGAACTACGATAGTTCATATGTCTAGAAAACCCTAATTCGTTGATCGTTAGAACTTACACAATAGAACTAGCTCATAGAAGTATATGTTTAAAGATAGTGTGAATATGCTACAACTAACATAATCAAAGAGTGTGGCTACAAAGATATACCTTTGAAGCGTGAGCGGAAGCGATATGATCTTCAAGTGCTTATCCCCACACCTTGCTCCTTGCTTTCTTCTTGAAGAAATTTCTATCACCAAGGTGATATGGAACTACTATGAAATAGTCCACACCAATACCTTAGATAGCAATAAGACACACTTGGACTAGTGTGTGTTATTGAGAAGTGTGTAGTCTAACTACTATAGCAAACTATAGAACAATTTCTATACTCTAACACTTAGAGTTTTGCTAGAGGGTTTGAAGATGAAGTGTGTGTGTTTGTTTTTGTTCTCTAACAAGAGTTGTGTGATACTTAGCTTGATTCTCTACCCATTCTATATCATCTTATGATATAGAATGGATGATGAAACACATTATACACTAAACAAACACATTAACCATCCATATGGTTAATGCCTCTTGGTCCATGGAAGATTCTCTTACAAGAGTTCTTCCCAAGACTTACAAAGCCTTCCCAAGGCATAAAGTAGCCACCAAGATGTCAACCATTCATGATGATGGAATTAATTAATCTTAATTAATTAATTAAATCATATCTTATTTAATTAATTCATTAATTAATTAAATCATTTCAATAAATAATAATATATATATATATATATATATATCTCACATATATATATATATACATAAACCCCAAATGGTGTGTCCGGAACCAATTCCGGGCGCACCATCGGTTCGGTCGGGACACGATCTCGATCGAACCGAAATTCCTCAATATGGATCAAATCCCTTATTCACTTTCGGGTCATTACTCGAAAGTATCTTCGGTAATTGTTACGTGTGTGACCTCATAGCCCGAGTAACGAAGGCATCGGGATTCAACGTATAAGACCGTATACACGAATCCCGAAGATCATCGTGAGAGCCTAGTCTACCATTCGATGACCCCCGGCATTATCTCGGGTGAGACTACTGATAGTTCAGATAACTATCGGTTGTTGAACCGTATATATAGATGATATAGTTCACGGGCACTAATTGAGGAAATTGACACATCAATTTCCAACACAGGGGTGGGGTAGGTTGAAGAAGAAGGGTTGGGGTCTAATTTATAATTATGTAAAATATTTTAATATTGCCCCCTTATATTTTGTAATAATGATAGGGGTTCAATAGTCGTTTCATCGTTTAAAACTGCAAAAAAAAAGGGGTTCAAGGGGCACCTCAGAAACAATCAAAAGAATAGGGGGCACATAGAAACAAACTTCATAGTATAAGGGACATCTAGTAAATTAGCCAACTTGTAATGAGATCACACTATTGTCGGTTCTTCAACTGAGTTGTTACACAAAGACCGTAAGAGTTTTTATGGGAGCGAAAGATACTATTATGCCCTCCTTACTTGGAGGTATAACAATCGAAGAAGTTCACGTTCGGGGAAAAATAGTAACTATATTGTTGGAAATCAGTAATTTTATAATTACTAGTTTCTATAAATAATGCCCATTGGACAATTGTTCTAACAATTCATTTACTAGATTTTGTTAAATGAGATTACTCAAACTAAGTGTTCTATAAATAGTAATTGATAATTACTAAATTGGAACTCACGATAATTTTAGGGGTTAGGCCAGATTGCTAAATCCTATGCATAACCGTTATAATATGTTATAATGGTGAATTATAAATATTATACGACTAAAATTATCTGAGTCCAGAAGGTTACACACATACAATGACGCTGAATTATATTTTATGTATGAAATGAAATCATTGTTGCTAGATTGAGTTCGATTAATATCGACGTGTTAATCAATCGAGGATTTTATACTTATAGTATGAAATTAATGATGGACTAAAATGAATAAATAAACTCCTGAGCTTATTTATTTATTTATTTAGCATATATGACTCATTTGTAACTTGTTAAGTTAATTAATCATATAGAAATAGTATTAAGTTAACGACTTATCGGGTAACTTAATTATTAAAGAGTCGGGCCATTCCGTTGGAAACTAGGGCTTGGGTATATAAACTAAATTATTAGGTTTTATCACCCTAATTTCATTTTCATGAAATAGCCCCCCCTCCACTTCTTCTCTTTCTTTTGTGTTCATGTATTGAAATAAAAGATTGTCCAATATTAAAAGAGATTCCAGAAAATTCCAACGACGAAACTCAACCGCTCTTGGTGTGGATCAACTGGAGGCACTACACGTGAGGTGCTCGCGGGACTGCGAGGAGGTCTTCTAATTAAATATTTCAACAAATTCCGTTGCTAATTGAAGAGGTAATTTTCGGCCCTATATATGTTAATATATATATGTTTTTCGATTTAAATTATATCGTACTATGTGTTCCTAGATGTATTTTATTGTTTTTAAAATTCTATTACATATATCCCGAATTCATGTTCAAGAAAACACTATACACACACCAATATGGTGATTTTTTAAGACTAAAGTTACTATTTTGCCCTCAATCAAAACTTCATCAATTATTGCAATTCCAAATGGGTGGGCTGGGGAGGAGGGGTAGAATAATACTTTCACGCCTTAAAGAACATTTTCGACTAGGGGAGGGGCAGAATAATACTTTCACGCCTTAAAAGGTACTGTCTTAGAGTTAATCAAATAGCCTAATAGAAGAGGCACTTGCCAAAGAGCAAAAGGTCCAGATTCGAGACACACCTCATCGCTAATTTACAAAAAGAAATACTGTCTTAATATGTGTATAATAACTCAATACGGGGCATTTTTCCCGATTAAATCGAGAGATCGAATTAATTATAGATACATAGTCTAATTAGTCGTGTTCGGGTCGGGGTTATCCCACTTTGGAGGTCTAACGGAAAGAAAAAGAAAAAAAAAAGACAGGCAAATAGAAGAAGAAGAAACCTCCCTCTAAACAAGAGTCTCTCTCCGTCTTCCCAAATCAGTTGTCCACTTTGAGGATACACATCTACTTAACAACCCCTCTTATTTTCTGACTTGATTTGACTTTTTTCATCTGTATTGTTGTCAACAACTCTTTATTCTGACTTCATTTCTGTTGGGATTTCATTGAGTCAAAAATCAAATCTTGGTAAAAAAACTTCAAGTTTTTGGTTAGCAACGAGTTGTTCTTATGAAATTGGAGATTTGAGATAGGTTATTGGGGATGAATAGTGTTTTCAATGAACAAATACTTGGGGATAAGCTCTCAAAGCTCAACAACACTCAGCAGTGTATCGAAAGTATGCATCTTTTTTTATTTTTTTATTTTTATTTTCATTGTATGCTTCAATTGATGTATTTAGTAACTATTTGATTGCATACTGTTAAGACTAGTTGGCATTCTAGATTACTTTGCCACTAAATTAGTCTTCTTTATTGTTTCTTGTGATTTAATTGGTAGATTTAAACAAGATCCAAGATTTTCCGAGGTGAGGATTTTATTTGTAGATAATAGTAGATAGAAACAACTTGTAAGGAGTCCTATTAAAACCAAGAAATATAGACCTGCCCTGCCATCCACACCAGAATAAATAGAGTTTTCCGAAAAAACCTGCTAGTGGAGGAGGACCTCCTAGGATAGGAGACATATTGCTAAAGAGAGGGCCGAAAAAGGATCTTTCATGTTAATGTCCTTACATGTGAATTAGGATAGGATAGGATAGAGTGTTCGGTTATTGCGACCGCTATCTTTTTGGTTGTAGAATTCATTGCACTTGGGAACTAGAAGGTTTTAATGATGACACGATTGGTTCAATTTTCTTGCATTATAAAGCTGACCAGATTTCTGGAATTGAAAGGCATTAATAATTGTATATCATCTAATGGAACATACAATATCTCTAGGAGTCTTTATTTTACGGAAATCCCTGATCAAGTTATCTAAAGAGTGTGTAACAACGACGTAATCGAACTAGAGAAGTATCTCATTAACGCGATATGTTATAGTTCTGCCAGATCTTGTATTCTTTAGTTTTCTTTGACAGGAATATTTAGATGTAGCGATTGCAATCATAAGTGAAAAGGTTCAGGAGAACTATATCAATTAAGAGTTTACCATTTTCTGCTGGTCTTATGAATTCTTATCATTTACCTCTTAATAGTTTTTACACAATTGCCAAGAATTCATTGAGGTATGTTTTTATCAGTTGACCACCGAGTCCCATAATTCCACTACTTTTTTCTTTAATATTGGATGACATTTAAATTGTTAGATAAGGTCTCAAGTTCTCACTGGTATTTGCTGCTTATGCTGTCTAAACTTCCTTTGCTGTAATTCATAGATGTCATTGAACTCTATGAAGTGTTAACTGGTTACGAAATTTCCTATCATGCGTATATATCACCCGTGGGTGGATAACCTCAGTTTTGATGCAGCACTCTCCCATTGGTGCATATTCCACCGTAGTAAAGCAGAACAGGTCGCTGAAACATGGGAGAAACAGTTCCAGAGTGCAGAGAAGACTCTGAAAGTATCACTTTTGTTCCTAGCGAACGATATCTTACAGAATAGCAAACGTAAAGGAAATGAATTTGTCACTGCATTTTGGAAAGTGCTTCCAACAGCCATTAAAGAGGTTTATGAGAAAGGAGATGATCGTGGAAAGAAGATTGCGTCTAGATTGGTAAGTGCTTTTCTATAGTTCTCCTGCCCCCTCCTAGCTGTTTGCACCTTACCCCAATCAGAAGAAACCTGAAGGAAGAAAATATAAAAGAGGAATAGAGAGTGGGTAAATATGACTAAAAATTGGAGTATAAAACATATATGTGCATGATAACAACAATATGAAGTGTGTCTCGTTTCTCATCCTTTATAGTTTCAGGGTTTCTATTCATCTGTTCGGTAATCCCTCCAGGTGTTACTTAGTGACCACCTTTTTGTGGTTTTTTACTAAAGCTTAACCATATAATGTCAGGTTGATATATGGGAGCAAAGAAGAGTCTTTGGATCTCATGCAAAGAGCCTTAAAAATGTGATACTTGGAGAAGAGACGCCAGGGCCATTAGAATTTAACAGAAAACGTTCTCGATCAGTGAAAATAACAAAACGGGACTCCCGCTCTATTAGAACTGTAAGTAATGCTGTTTAATTCTTTATTTAGAGTGCTAGAGTATATATGTATGGCTCTCATGATAATGTTGATTTATGGGATTTGAATGTCAGAAATTGTCAATTGGAGGCCCAGCTGAGAAAATAGTCTCAGCATTTCACCTGGTCAGTGGTGATTTGCCCACTGAAGATGAAGAAATGAACAAATGCAAGTCAGCAGTTCATAATATCAAGAAAATGGAGAAGGATGTTGAAGTGGCACTCCAAAGAGGTAGCTATGTTCTGTGTTAGTGAGGTCTACTGCCAATATATAGGAGAGTCTCAGATTACAAATTGATGTCTTTCTTATAACATTGCTCTGAACACTCAAGATTAATGTGTTTACATTTTTTTTATCCACGCAGCCAAAGATCCCAAAAGGAAAAGTTTATCTAAAGATTTGGAGGATGAAGAGAATCTTTTGAAGGAGAGTATTGAGAAACTTACAGTTTCTAAAGCAAATAGGGCGGCTCTTGTATCTCAGTTACAAGAGGCACTGCATGAACAGGTTAAATATTTGTTGATTTAAGTTGTGTTGGCTCGATTATTTAAATCTGAGGTTTGCGTTGCTTTAAAAAAAAACCTATTTCTATATATTACAGGAGTCCGAGCTTGAGAATGTCCGCACCCAAATCCAGGTACCATTTCATCTGTGTTAGTTTTTTCGAATTTCAGATTAGAGCTGATTTAGGGTGCTAAATGGTTCATTTGAATTTTAAGTGTCATCTTGTACTAATTTGCTCCTTTAGTGAACTAAAAGTGACTAGAAATCAGATATAGCTTGGTGTCGAAAGTAGCAGTGTTTGACATCTTAAATTTGCATCTCACAAAAACGTGGAGTGATACTTTGGTTGTCATTATGCCGTGGCATAGCATATTGTAGAAGGCTAATAGTTACTGATGTAAAAGGCACAAACAACTTTGAAGGCTGTTGAAGTAATTACAGTAATTATGCAGTCACTTGGAATATTGTGGACAAGGACATGCTAATATCTGGTTACCAGGATTTACAAAAATTGTATTATGATTAGGATTTTCTAGAATGTGCCTGTAAGGCACAGGCTAATGCCTCAAATGCACATCTTCGTGATTTCAAATTCCTCAATTTTGGGTTATTAAAATAGTTAATTATACTTAACCAAGCACTACCATCTGCATTTCAAACATTAACATGTGACTTAAGGGCACATTCTAGCATAACCGTACTTTCACACAGAAATATATTGGCAGCCATTTTTTGTATCAACACTGAAATAGCCATCAAGAATCTGCAATTAGATTCCCTGGATTTCACTTGTCGGGTCTGTTCTCTCCCAATTATTTGCTAACTATCTTTGTATGATTTTTGTTATCACATGATATCTTATAGAAATGTAGGGTATCAAAAAGTCCTGTTAACTACATATTTCTGACTTCTGATGGCCTTGTATATCTAACTTGTTTTCAGGTAGCACAAGCTCTGGCAGATGAAGCAGGAAACTTGAGGAAATGCCTTGATGACGAAAATTATGTGGCGGGAAGCCAAACTACCAAGAAAACCGCTGCAACGATTGCAGCTGAAGTTGCTGATAAGCTAGCAGCTTCAACCTCGTCTCAGTATATTATGACGTCTGTTCTATCAACATTTGCAGCTGAGGAGGCCAAAACTGCTGGTGTAACCAAATCTTCCACAACATCAGTTCCAGCCAACAATTCAACGATAAAGCAAGAGAAAGCATCGTCAGATTTAAATGTTTCGGTGCCATCTCAGCCAATTGATACTCAGCCTATGAGTAACCCTTATCAATTGCCTCAACTAAACTTGCAGGGGGTTCAAGTAGCAAACAACGCTCAACCACAATACCATTCCGTACCAATTCCAACTTCCCAGCAATTCTTGCAGTCAGTTACAGGTGGACTGGTGAGTTCGTATCAGTATGGTAGCGGTATTCCCCCCTTTCCACCAGGACCACCTGCACCATATATGATGGGCAGCCCTATGATGCCTTTTCCCCAGCAGCAGCATTTGCAGCCTCCTCAGCAACAGCAACTTATTGTCAGTCATCAACCATCTCTGGCACTGAACCAGCAGCAGTTGTCGATGCATTTCCCACAACAATCACCATCTCCTGGTTTCCAGCCTTTACCTCCTACCCAGACCCCTGGAATGGTATACTATTCTCACCCACATCATCCGCAGTAATTATAGAATTCGTAGTTGATGTGGGATCAAACACCTCCCTGACCTCATGGGTTTAGAGAAATTTTATCAATGAGAGAAGGTCCAATAGGTAAAATGGAGTAGGTATCTGTTACAGAATCGTAGGCCAAGCAGCTTACAGCTTTGTCCTCCTTCCCCTTACCGCTTCTGTGAAAGTAATTTATTATATGCTTTGATCATTATTATCTTCAGTCTTCACTTTCTTTCTGTGTTCTTACTTGTCGATTGTCTATTTATTGCGTTGCTCAGAGTTGCAGTAGTAAAGTAGCGGTTTAGCAACGATTTATGGCTCTCCTTGCATGATCCTTGATTGTCATCATGAGATTCTTTCTGCTTATGATGTTTTGTTATATGATACTATGCTGGTGTTTTCTTTTCTCCCTGTTTTTGCGAAGGACGAGGATGGGTGGTAGTTTGCTGAGTGTGTGTCTATGGAGGGGGGGGGGGGGGGGGGGGTGTCGCTGGAAGTTATGGTTCATTAATGACTCATTAATCATCAAAGATGTAAATTATATCAATTTAAAATATATGTTCTTGTTCTTCGGTACATCTAGTACCAAAGTTGCGAATAGCTCCGAATAGCGTCACGTCGCAGTAGCTTAGCGCTACTGCTGAAAATAGCCACATATAGCGGCACAATAGTGGTTCTTTGGAGTTTCGCCGCTACGGATTGCTAAACGTTATTCACAACTTACCAACATCTATTAATGGTAATTATCTAAGCTTTTTTTTTTTGCGTTTTAGGTAATGTTTACCAAATTGTTTAACGTATTTTGGTACACAAACTAAATAGGTGCATAGAATAATTTTGATACATTTTTCTATGATTATTTTTTTAGTTTGTATCAATTTAGAATGATACAGTTTAGTAATGTATACCATCTTTACGTTAAGATTAAATACATACGTAGATTAATTAAAATTAATTGATGACAGCACTGATGATCAGTAGTTGTTCTCGAACGAGCATTAGTATCTGTAACTCTTTTAGAGTGTTGGTGTGGGAGGGACTGCAGTTTAAGTTGCAAAACATCTCGGTGCATTTACTTTCTGGGACTTTAACATGAATCTTTGTTTCATTCATCATTTTGTCAATCAACGTATGAATTTTGAGATAAGAGAAATTTAGATACATTCCCCTGTAAATGAGATGTAAACCACTGAAATAAGAACCCGGAAGTTAGTAAAAGAGAGATGTGAATCATAAACCATGCGAATTAGTAATTCAAACAAGTAGATGATGAATTTCTTATAGCACCATTCCACTTCCTTTAAACCTCGGCGATGACCTCCAGAATTGGTCTTCAGGAATGAGCCAAGAATCGCCAAGCTTTTGCCTTTTGGGCTCTGGTTGCTTGTCTTTCTTTTTCTCAATTTCTGCACTGACAGCATTAGATACCTCTTCCTCTGTGGTACCAAATAGATCAGGACGGGTTCTAGCGAGAGTCAAGAGTGGTCTCCTTGATCTTAGCAAACATTCGATCTTTTTGCTCCTCGGAATTAGCTCACTCGTAATTGGAGATACAACATACTTAGTTGGATCTCTTTCAGCAGGAATTCTGTCCTCGGGCCTCTTCCAATTCTTCACAACTCTCATGGGAGCTTCCTGTTCCTCACGGATGACCCTACTTTCAACAGCCTTTCCAACTAATTGCACCTCTTCTTCATCCATCTCCATCTCTACCTCCTTCTCAGGTTCGACAATCTCATCTTCCTCAATAGTCAATATCTTGCTCCTCCTAATAACCTCCTCTATAGTCATGGGAGGTGGCAACTCCTCATCTGCAAAATCTATAGACTCGACAACAACAAAATCATGCTAGTCAATCATAGCCATCTGCACTCGCTCCTGCTCAATTTCATTTTCAGCTTTTTGCCGAGCCTGCTCTTCCGACCTTTCCAATTCCAACAAAGTTCTAATGCCTCCGACTAAGTTGAATGAAAAGTTGACAAGTAATGTAGCAGACATGACTATTAGTATGTACGATATTAGGTTAGATTAATTGTACTTACAACAAGTAATCTACGGGCTAACCCCGATACAATTAATCTAACCTAATCCCATCTTCAAAGACTATAAATAAGATTTCGTTTACTATCAAATATTACTAAAATTAATCACTGCTCCTAAAGAAAAATAAAACCAAAGTACATTGAATATAAAATAAATAGGAACTTATAACAAAGTCATTATATCGAATTTTATAAAGTAGAATAAGATCAGAAGAGCTTTCAAAGCATTAGAGATAATAAACTTTACAGGGAATTAAGATATATTTTAAATACTATTTACAAAGAAACATTATGTAATCGTTATTTCGCTAAGTCATTTAGGTCGTGTTTGGTACGCGGGAATGGAATGAGACAGGAAGGAATGAAATTAAATTAGTTTGTATTACTTAGTTTAGTAGTCAACAATGAATTTTGATTGCATTCCATAGTTAATTGAATTACCTCATTTGAGGTAATAACCATTACGCCCAAATTGGGGGTAATGGATGATTACCTCCTACTAGGTAATCAAAGCAAAATTGGAGGTAACAATCACATTACTACTCACATACCAAACAAAGTAATAAAATTCATTAATTCATTCATTTCCTTTGTCGATTCCATTACTTTGTCGATTCCATTCCTACACCATTCCATTCCACTATACCAGACACAACTTAGGGTATCATGCATGCATTGGTGGTCAAAATAAACCGTACAAGAATATACTATACAAAACATCACATTTTACCATAACTAGGTATCCTTGCACAGTAATACATGTGTGAACAAAAATAAAAAAATTACCTTTAATTTTTAAAAAAGTCAACTCATTTTAATTAAATTAATATAAATGCATGCTAGATCTTGATTATAATTATTCTAAAAAACACATTTAATATAAATAAAGATAAATATATATGTGATATTAATAGATAATTGTATTTTATACAAAATATTTAAGAAAATTAAATATTACTATATTTTTTCCTCCTAAAATCTAGGAGATCATGGGGCTTCAACTGTACCTTCTAATTGACCGATTCCACATTATAATAGTGAAGATAAAACACCACTGATTCTTATAAACTTATGGTTACACAAAAAACGAAAATAACAAAAAATAAATTAAAGTCTACGAGTAATTGAAGGCTTATTTGCCCCTGGGCCCTTATAATATCTCTATCTTTTGAATTAGCCTCCTCATATTATTATCTTTCCGAACATCCCTTCATGCAGTGATACAAGTACAATACCTATTTTTCAAGGGCCTTTTTTTTTCGGTACAATGCCTACTATCTACAACTTTACCCCTTTTCTACCCCATACAGGTACAAAGTACACGCTAACCCCATTACGCAGACCGCTACCCTCCCCGCCATATGCCCACGAATCATATGTGTACACTGCGAGTGGCTCGATTTTTTAGGGTGGTGAGCGCTAATTTCGATAGGGGAGAAAGGATTTGGCATTGGTGGGGTTGGGGTTGAAAAATCGGGGATGCAGATCAGTTGCTGATTAGGGTTGTGGGTGGGTAGTTCTCTTCGGTGGACAATTGATAAGATAGTCATAGCTGAGGGGGCCAGAGGAACAAAAAGCCTTGATTTAAAAAGCTAAAAGCTGAGACAACAAACATCACAATGTCTAAGCATATCCTGCCCGGGGCATAACTTAACTGGTAGATAGCTAGAGTGAAAAACACAAGCCGCCTTGCCTATTCACGCAACTTGTGTTTGACTCTCATAAAGAATATGATCACTTTAACACCGCCATTTATTTACCTCTTCACCATCAACTACTTACGGAAATCCATCGTCGCATCCTAATCAATCCTCGACCCAGCCAAGACCATTCCGAGGATGAAGAAGAACGATCAGCGAATGTGGCGAATGGGAGTAAATATGAAGAAGCAATTGATGAAAACTTCATCTCCGATGATGCACAAGATCCACCATCCATTATAGATTTCGATGATGAAGAAAAAAAATCGGAAAGGATGGATGTTAGGAGCCATTCGCATCAACTCACGGTTGTACAAAGTCGACAAGATTGGTCGGACACAATCATCCCCAAGATAAATCTAAGTGATCACATCGAGAATAGAGAAGACAAGGATGATAGAGAAGTCCGCGTTAACTGTTAAAGTGACGCGTCGGACTTCTCTATTGACTAATTGTTGAAGTCAAGATATGATTGTCGATACTCCTTTGAAAATGTAAGATTTTTTAGATTGCGAGTGTTTATTGATTAAATTCATTGTTCATTTAATCTCACCACTCATGAACAATTGCGAATCGTATACTGTAAATATTTTGATATAAACTTTTTTCAAATTACGTTTACCTTAAAAAATTAGACTTTCGTTTATCAGATCAAAATCATTATTTTTCGTCGAAAATGATATTTGTCCGGTGAGTCCATTACTTCATTATGACACTTTGACTATGTGACCATAATCCACCATAATATCTAAGTGTCGACATACAAAAACGTGGGGTACCATACTACCATCCCATGTGTGCTTCCTCATTTCTCACCGACTTAGATGTTTCCCATTTGGTCCAATAGTGTTCTTTTTGTATGCTTCCACATCTATAAATAAACCATCATATCCTATCCTATACTTACTCATATATTCATATAAGCTACACTCATAATAACTTGGTCTCAAATTAAAAATCCAAAACAAATTAAAGTTAATTATTACTATGGGTGTTCTTGACCGATTCTCTAATATTGTGGACTTTCATCGAGGTGACAGTAAGAAGCTCAGGAATATGAGAAAGAAACAATTACAGGTATATTAATTATGTTGCTGCTAATATGTACTTTTTCAAGTTTGTTTTATAATTTTTCTCAAATTTGTTAATTATATATATAGGTTTTTATGCCACTCTTCATTTGACTTTTGAGTTTAATAGGGAGTTTTTTTGAAATTCAATTTTATTTTATGCAATTGTAGTCCAACTGGTTATTGTTTATTAATGATACAATTAATTAATTTTCATTGATCTATTATCTCTATACATACTAAGATTTTCAATAGAAGGGGTAAATATTATCCCAGTAATGTAACATTCTAAGGAAGTACAAATTAAAATATCCAAGAAAGGTGTACCAAAATTCTTCTACGCATTCATTATTTAGTATGTTATATAAACTAGATGTGTATACATAGTCCAGCGTATGCAATTAATTTATTATATTTATAATATATATAATTTTTTATTAATTGATAATATACCAATTCTATTTTATACTATTATTTTCCCATCTTAGTTAAATTTATTTTTAATGGGCAAAATAATATAAGACATATGCAATTTTTATAAAATGAAGGTCAATATTTTTTTATCATAATAAATTGGATAGTAATTGTACAAAATAGTTATGAAATAAAATAATTATATTAAAATAATTTATCCTCCTAAAATAACTTTTAATTCCTTCTTCACCAATTATATATAGGTATATGTATAGGTAGATTATATAAAATTATTTATTATTTAAAAATTAAAAATAACTTATCCTCCTATATTTATGGAGACAAGATAACATGGCCATGGGACTTCATTATTTCTACCTTGTAATTGTACACTTCCTATATTATACTCCGTCCGTCCCTAAAACGTTGTCATATTTCGACTTTTATTGGTCAAATATTACAAAATTTGATCATAAATTCTCATCAAATGATAAAAATAATATAGTCTTGTGAGATCTTGTTAGATTCGTCTCAATATATATTTTTGAAATATCAACTTTTTATAATTTTTTTGCATGTAGAATAAGAGATATTTAGTTTTAATTCTTGCTTTGGTGACCATGAAAAGTCAAAATGTGACAATTATTTAGGGACAGAGGAAATACATACTAAGAAATAGTGAGATAAGATTTGTTAACAAATTAGTACGAATTACCTAAAGCCCAAAAGTAAATTGTATAATTGAGATTAATAAATTTTTTTGAGGATATAGTACGTATTACTAAAATTTAACTAGGACGGAACATATTGTAGTCATTTATACGTAAGTTAAAAGAAAATGAAAAATAGTAAAAAAAAAAACCATAAAAAATATAGAATGACAATAATTTGAAACTATATTTATTGAGTGGTTGATAATATCATGAGAAAATTAGTCAAAAAATTTATTGAGGGTGGAGAATACAATTTTCTATATACTAAAATGATAAATATTTTTTATAAAAATTGTGTTACGACGATAAATAAAAATGAACGAACGGGCTAATTTTGTTTTCACATGCGTACTTGTAGACGGTAGAAATAAAGGTAAAAATGGACTGCGAAGGTTGCGAAAGGAAAGTACATAGATCAGTTGAAGGCATGAAAGGCGTAACCCAAATCGAAGTCGAACCGAAGAAGCACAAGCTCACTGTTTACGGCTACGTCGACCCGGAGAAGGTCCTGCACCGGGTCCTTCACCGCACGGGGAAGAAGGCGGAGTTCTGGCCCTACGTGCCTTACGACGTAGTGGATCATCCATATGCAGCGGGCGCTTATGATAAGAAAGCGCCCGCTGGGTATGTTCGCAACGATTATGGTCATCACGAACAAGGTCGTCAATTAACTCGTGCTAGTTCCACGGAGGTTAAATATTACTCTACTTTTAGTGATGAGAATCCTAATGCTTGTATGGTGATGTAGTTTGCTAGTAGGATCATCAAGTGGTGCACCAATTTGTTATGCTTTTGTAGTTTTAGTAGTTGGTATTGGTATGTGATCTATTTGGTGACTGAAATGGAAGTTGTGGCTTGAGTTTAAAATGTTTGAATTTGGATTTTCGGGTTGTAAATAAATATTACGGTCAATGCATGGTATCTGTCCCAACACATTTAAATTTTTTATTGGAACAAATAGTTTTTGACACGTGAAATGACTATTATACTCAATAAAAAAAATGGTAACATCAGACAAGATTTTTGTATTTGTATTGAAATGACTACTATTATATATACCCTTAATGGAAATGAGCATTAAATAAATTTTAATAGATTATAACACGTCATAACATGTCATAATGCATTATAAAATGTTTAATCGATTAAATTCACGTTACACTCAAATTTGTCACAATTTATTTTTACATCAAGTTGTTGATGTAGAGTTAAACTCCAATTAATCAAAATAAAGAATAAATACAAATGGGATATATACACAATAAAAACTGGATGAGTATAATAGAATTAGTACAAAGTACAAAAAGAACGATAATTTCTTTTTGGTGTGCAAATAAAGTTTTTGTATTGATACATTTGAAGACTAAAGGACAGGGTGCAAAAAAAAATTTCTTTAGCAAGAATTAGATTTCCCATTCTTCAATAAGTGTTTCTTCTCTGAGAGCACTCGCCTTACTTCAATACTTCATCCATCTAATTTTGGAACTCGAAATGATTAAACCAAAACGTGTTTGTGATTACAATCTATCATAATTGATTAATTGACTATAATCTATAATGCATTATAATCGCTTATATCATATTAAAATATTATGCTCGATTATAATTGAACACCTAGTGTGATAGTGGAGTACAAGATTATATTAGAGTATATGTAGAAAAAACTCGACTATATCAAACATTATATATCAAGATTCGAACATTATGTATAAATAATAATGCATCATAGAATTTCCAGCATGTCTCCCTTAATCTCTCCCAGAATCTCTACCATTCGCGAGAGTAGTGTTCTTTCACAATAATTTTAAAGTTCTTCAAGTTCTCACGTAAAGATTTGTTGATCATCTTTAATTTCTCAAAAAACTTCAGTGATGATTTCATTTTTCGTGTGCATGAGGATATTTTATTGATAATAATTGTTGTTGTTTGAATACAATATAAACACCTATATTTATAGGCAAATATTAACTGTAGAATTTTCATTAATCAGGCCTGGGCCACACCCATATGAAGAGAGAGAGTGCACTTCATAACTAAAAAGACACCATTTTAAAACCAATTGGTGATAAATGGAGTTGTTCCTTAGTTTATTAAGTGATGAACTCTCTTCTTTATTTTCAATGTGAGACTTTCACATGTGACAATTTTGGCTCATTTGGAGCAATCTTAACATTAACTAACCCTACTCTCTTTTACGAGCTTATGGGTTATTCGCTCATTAACCTAACACTAGACGTAAATGGTATATTATATTATAAACTGTTATCGTCAATTATAATTGGTTCTACACTTTATAATGGAGTTTAATAAATTATAGTAGAATATACTTATTAGAAAAACATTAACCTTGATGTTTTTTTTTGTTCCAGTGAGTGATAGTTTCATCTAGGTTCACCCCAATCCGAACGGACCATTTCCGTCACTTACATTCACTTCAATCTTAAAGCACCATAGAAGTGGCTAAGCATGATTTGTCCAAATATTTAACTAATTTGCTTTGCCATGTTATTCTCATGATGAGGCATAGGATCATGCAAAGATGGTGGCAAAGCTAACTTTTCCCTGTTTTGTTGTAAAATTCACAGTTAAAACAGTGTTGGAACAATGTATATTTATATCTTGAATAGTTTATTTGACTCACTTGTTTAAGGATATGGATGATTTGATCGTTTTCACTTTAGCCCTTCTTGTATGTGCTTCTTTATATGTGTTTTCTTATGCTCTTATAGCCATGAGGGTGATGGAAAGGTTTTTGTCAGCACACCTAGGAAGAGATAATAAACTCCCTCCGGGACCGCCACGTTGGCCGATTGTCGGAAATCTCCTCCAACTTGGCCAACTACCACATAGAGATTTGGCTTCTTTATGTGATAAGTATGGGCCGTTGGTGTACCTCCGGCTTGGTTCTGTTGATGCCATTACCACCAACGACCCTGATATTATTCGAGAAATACTTCTTCAGCAGGATGATGTTTTCGCCTCCCGGCCCAGAACTCTTGCAGCTGTTCACCTTGCTTATGGTTGTGGAGATGTTGCTCTGGCTCCTCTAGGACCAAAATGGAAGCGGATGAGGAGGATTTGTATGGAACATTTGCTTACAACGAAGAGGCTCGAGTCATTCATGAAGCATCGTGCAGATGAAGCTCAGAATCTTGTCCATGATGTTTGGTGTCAGTCTCAGAAAGAAGAAGCTATAAACTTGAGAGAAGTGTTGGGTGCATTTTCCATGAATAATGTCACCAGAATGTTGCTGGGGAAACAGTTCTTTGGGGCGGAATCGGCTGGGAAACAAGAAGCTATGGAATTCATGCACATTACTCATCAACTCTTCTGGCTTTTGGGGTTGATTTATTTGGGTGATTATTTACCTTTCTGGAGGTGGTTTGATCTATATGGATGTGAAAAGAAAATGAGGGAAGTGGAGAAAAGGGTAGATGATTTCCATGCAAGGATCATCGAAGAACATCGCAAGAGAAAAGGAAACAAAGGACAACAATGTGAAGGTGTAATGGATTTTGTTGATGTCTTGTTGTCTTTACCAGGTGACGATGGAAAAGAGCATCTTGATGATAAGGACATTAAAGCATTAATTCAGGTATACTCATTCAGAAACTCACCGTCCTCATATGACGTGTAACTATCTTCGACAATGTGTGATTATACTGGCATAATCTTGAATAGAAAGTAGTTGTTCAAATACAAATGAAAGAAGTACTAAAATATTGTATATAATTCGGGGGTAAATTGCCATCGACCCCATAGACTTTTACTGAAGTGTATAGATTTCCTTTCTTGGTCTGTTTGATTTTGTTCTGAAATGTAGGATATGATAGCTGCTGCAACAGATACTTCTTCTGTGACAAATGAGTGGGCAATGGCTGAAGTGATAAAAAATCCTGATGTCCTGAAAAAGATCCAAGAAGAACTTGATTCAGTTGTTGGTCGTGATCGAATGGTCTCTGAGGCTGATTTAGCTCACTTAAACTACTTGCGGTGTGTGGTGCGGGAGACATTCCGAATGCATCCAGCAGGGCCTTTCCTTATACCTCATGAATCTATTCGATCCACCAAGATAAATGGCTATTATATCCCTGCAAAGACTCGTGTCTTCATCAATACTCACGCCTTGGGGAGAAACACCAAGATATGGGACGACATTGATGAATTCAAACCTGAGAGGCATCTCCCTGCAAATACTGGAAGCAGAGTTGAGATAAGTCATGGAGCCGATTTTAAGATACTTCCTTTCAGTGCTGGCAAGCGGAAGTGTCCAGGTGCGCCACTTGGTGTAACATTAGTGTTGATGGCTTTGGCTCGGCTATTTCATAGCTTCGATTGGAGCCCCCCTGATGGAATGAAGCTTGAAGGAATCGATACGCAGGAGGTCTATGGTATGACTATGCCTAAGGCTAAACCTTTGCTTTCTGTTGCTAGACCACGCCTAGCAACTCATTTGTATTAATAACCAGATACTACAATAAAGAACTTCATTTATTTTAGTATCCCTATTGTTTTGATTGGAGAAAGATGGTGGAATGTGGATGCACGTATCATCCTTGAGCCAGATGCTTGTGTCCATAAACATCCTTAAGAGTTGTCAGTTTCTAATATTTGTTAATATTAAATGAAAGCTTCGGAACCTTTGAGCGAAGGTGTGACGGGATATGGTCCCTTGTTTCACATACAGGTTCATTTTTTATCACCTTACAAAAGTAGGAAGCGAGAATGGGGAGATCTCTTTTCCTGAAAATGGTTCCAGAAAATTCTACTGCTGTTGGTGGTGCTGAAAATGGTTCCAAACCGCGTTGAGACTCGGCTCCATCACAAGTTTTAAACTGTCTCTAAAATCTAAAGATCACACTGTCATATACAGATGAAGAAGAACTAATGTGAAGTGAAACTCCCAACACTCCTGAATGCCTGATGATATATCCATGTTATATACAGTTTCTCCATCCTAAGTGATCTTCTAAAAAGATCAAGATTTGATTATATGCTTCATGGGCATATCTGAACATGCATAAAGAATGAAGGTATGTACCAAAATCAATGATATACTACTACCCGGACTCATTAGTATCACTGGACCACAGTGAGCTCAAAGCCCTAAGACGCTCGAAGTACTCTCCCAATGCAAGTAGAGCTCGAGCTGCCTGGCGGGTGGTAAGGATGCGAGCCAACTGCTGCAATGTTTCTTGGCGAAGATGATCTGCCTGCTTGAGAAGTTGAAAAATGTCAATGATACCATTTGCGTAAATGATCAAAAAATTAAAACTCGTGAATTTTATAAAATGTTACTACTAGCACACACAGTCCACAGAAATGGTTCAGAAAAAAAAAAAATCGGAAATCCAAGACCGAACAATTCCACATCAGTTGCGCTTTATTAGATTAAAATAATATTCAATTTATCACATATGATGGGGGGGGGGGGGGGGGGGGTTGGCTAAGTAAGGAAGATGATGGAGAGGTTAGTAGGATAGATAGCGGGGCTTCTCCAGGTTCAGCTGGTACTAAACATTCCAATCCAGTTGTACTATGTCAAGCAGTTCAGTTCTTAGACAATGTGAATGTTACCTGATTGAGAACCCTCGCCAGAGCTTCCAACTTCTCCACAGCAGCACTCATCTGCGGAAGATAATTTCCTTCACCGAGTTCACCGGCTGCAATTGTCGAAGCCAGAATTTGTTGTAACTTCTCCATGCCTTGGAACAAGGCATCTTCTGCTTGATGGCAGGATTGCTTAAGGTTACCCGTTTCCACTTGTTGCTGTTCTGTTAAAGTTTCAAGGCGAGGAATAAGAATCTGGAAACGGGAAAAGCAGAGAAGCAATGTGTTAGATAACGATCCATATTAAGTGAGGAGAAGAATAAATTGTTTCAATGTTGTAAACAATGAGCTGAGAGACTATAAAGATTGCTATTGATCCATCTTAGTACCGATATTCATCACCTTCAGGAGTTCAGAAGGGCGAAATCCCCCTATCCATAGGAAAAAACGCTCCGCCTGTGATTTCCACATTCCAGACATCATATAGAAGGCATCAGCCTTTGCAGCTGTTGCTTTCATGTGAAAAAGACTGAAGTAGTGGCTCATGCAACTGTCGACAAGAATGCGCATTTCTATTTCACCACTTTGGGATTTCAAGGCATTTCTTAATTTAGTTGTTTGCCTATTTTGCTCTTCCACCCAATGTCCATGGTCCACTTCAAATGCTTCAATACCTATTACATCATCAAATGGGATAAATAACAATGCGGCTTAACTACCAGCAGAGCAAAAGCATGTGCAACTCTATTTTACTACGGGATAAGAAACACAGTAACTTTTTATCGAAAAACAACCTGGTTTTCGATTTCCGCTATATCCTAGCTGAATAACGTCTATAGCTCCGCCCATAAACTGAGCCTGCAGCGAAAGTACATATTCATTGCCAACCTTGTCTTATATCCAGTTGCTAATTCAGAATAAGGAATTTTTATAACCAGTGGTTAATGGACCGACAAATGTGATACAGATAACTGAGGGACTGTCTGAATAACCTGTTGTTTAGCTCGTTCAAGCTCTTGTTCTAATTGCAGCAGTCTAATTTTACTATTTTCCAGCTGCTGGACATAGGCCTGTAAATATAGTGGCAATTAGTCTTATATCATCAATTTTTAATAAGTCGATAATCTAGAAGACTTGTAGAGTTGTAGTAAAGTTTGTGCTGAAATGAAAAAGGGTACATCGAGAATACATTGATACTGGTACCTTTTTACGGATGCGACTTTTGCGAGCAGCCTCTCGGTTTTGTGCAAGGCGCCTTGAGACCTGAAAACCAGATTTCATGATTCAGTCCACAAAACGAACAATCATGATAGAAGCATTATCCGTATGATTTTATATAACGAAGGCACTGAACGGAAGATTTACCTTTTCTCCCCGTTGACCATCTTCTGGGCTATAACCATCTAAGATTCCACCCATTCCATGAGAAGAGTCTTCTGACTACAATTATACACTATACGATTAGGTTATTTGTGAAACAAGCATAGTAACATAACCAAGTGCAACATGTAATTACGATTGGTTAGCAGAAACTGCACCTGATTGCTCAGTTTTCCATCCACTTCAAGAATGAAGGGGGAAGGCGAGTTCAGAAATCCGTTGGCTGAAAAATCTCCCCAAAGGGCAGTTTGTTGGACTGGTTCATACATCATACTGTTAGCGGTAACAAAATGCTTTGATGAAGAATTCATTTCAGTAGCGCTGCAAAATCTGGAATAACTATATTAGCAGGCAAGTTATCAATCAACAGAAGTGCATGAAATATATGTATTTCACTGATTATAACAACAGTAACTAGTGATGAAAGATAATTAATCAACTGGGAGATTTGAATCACGAGGACTTAATCCGTGTGTTTTGATTAAATCTCCAACATGTTATCAAGTACATTTCCACTTTCCGCGACTCCAAATTACATCGACAAATACTCCAACTGAGGGATATTTCATTCAACCAAGGACAAATATTCAACACTTGACGAAATTGTGTGTTCCAAACACGAAAATGTTTAGTGATCACATCCGATAAACATATTCACAGTAGTCTCATTAGGCAACAGATGAATACAGATAATCCGCAACAGATGAATACAGATAATCCGCGCTTCTCTAAATTCTAATGCTGCTAATAGATATATGCCTTAATCAACATGATAATTCTAAATGTCCAAAAAGAAAAAAACAACAAGATCTTTCTTTTCTCCCTTCCAGGCGATCGGAAGATAAAGAAACGTTTCATATTCAGAAAGAGCTTTAACTCCAAGCAACTTCAACAAGACAACTGCAGATTAAAATGTGCAACATCCACTACCATTATGTTCCTCAAATCCAAACTTACAAAATCATTCAACAACATCACAAATTTTTATTTAAACAAAACAATATAAGAAAAGAAGTAAAAGAATATGAACCTTTGGCTGCAAGCTAAACTTGTATAAATGCTATATTCTTGGAACAGAAGACTTCCTATTTTGTGTTGCAGACAAGAATCACAAATTGAAATTCTTTTCATAAACTAATTGATATTAAACATAGGAGTACTACCTTCTATAAATGGATATTAAGTATATATAAGTAGATCAACAAATGTTGTAGTAATGTTTTACTTGATAGATATGCACCAAATGATATAGTTGTTGTAGTACTGTGGATATAATATTATTCTTTATCTGAGGTCATAGTTGCAAACATGACTAACTCAAAATTATTAAACAAATCAATATGTACAATTGGGAAATTTTAAAAGACACATTTTATTCTTCGATCAGTTAAAGGCGACACATCCACAATTTACCTTCTTCTTGTAATCCATGACAGCTTGACAGGAGTGTATGGGTGTTAGAATGACGATTTCATCTTTTTTTTTAAATTGATACATTTCAAATACAAATAGTAAAATTTGAATTATATTTATAAGTTTTCATTAATTTATCTTTGTTCGTAAGCACATCTTGTCCATTACGCTTGAATAAGATTTTCCATATGGGGAGATGAGATTAAAGGCAGTATGAGATCCATAATGATTGTCTTTTTTTATAATTTAAATAGTACTTTCATCTTTCTTTTCAGATTACCAGCCTTTCTTAATTAAATCATAACTAATCCATTATTTAAGTATGTATACTTTCTCTATCCTAGCGACCCTTCAATTCACATAGAGACATGCATAGCCTCGAACTCCACCATTTAATTCAATAGTTCTACATTTTTATATCTTGACTCCATCCATTTCAAATTAATTAATATTTTCACATTTTATGTCAAACTTTAATTATAAATTGTTTTTGTTCATTGGTTCGTAAAATATAAAATTTATATTTTCTTTACAATTTTTTATAATTGACGTTTATTTTTGAAATTAAACTTTTACCATCAATTATTAATTATTACTTATTTTAAAAATATAAAAAATTTATATAGTTGAATTCATCTTGTAAATTACTTTCATAATATTAATTGTTTAAATTTTTTTGATAATATAATTAAAAAATAATAATAACAATTTTAGGTCAAATATTTACCTGCTCATGTGAGAAAGACAATTGTTTTAAATTGAATATAGTAATTCTTTCGTGCAAGGAAATGAGATGTTTTTAATCTGTCCAAATACTTTTGTATTAAATGTTTAACAAATATAGACAAGTTAGATATGACACATTAACAAAAGAGCTTATAAACTAAGAAGTAAATCTTCTTCCCCATATGTAATCATATAAATGTGGCACTACATCTAGTACAAAATTACAAAAATAAAAACAAAAGAAATTTGTAATAGATATAGTGACGGTTGTATGTCAGTTCGATACTACTATTAATTTGATTAGCCTCTTAATATTAATTGTCATGCTTGTGCTTTATAGTATAATAGACATTGCTAACAAATATTTGCGAGAAAAAAAATACTCGTATCAATAAAACCATAAATAGTGTTCTGTTGTCTAGGTTTTACCAAAAATATCCCAAATAACTAAAAAGTCCTGAATTCGAATCTCACCTCATCGCTAATTTAAAAAAAAAAAGAAAAATCCCATTTGAGCTATAGGGGAGCTCATGTGAGTGGTCTAATACTCCTTAATTAACAAACAAATATAAGTCGGTTTTAACAACCTCAGGTTTTTCGAAAAGGATGATAAGCCTCACTCTTCCCACTCCCTCCCCCGCCCAATTCCTGCCACCACCACCACCACCCACAACCACCACTCCTTCCCGCCACCGTAATCTCAATCTTGAAGCCCTCAAGCACCGTTTGATCAAGCAAGTCAAAACAGGCAAGACCCATGATGCTACCTCCACCCTTGATCACTTCATCACATACCATCATCAAGAAGACTCTCAAAACCTCATTCAATTCTACTCTTTGTTGCTCAAATCATGCGTTCGTAAGAAAAGATTCAAACTTGGGAAGATAATACACTCCAAGTTGGAAAAAACCAATCTCGAATTCAATACTTTTTTGCTGAATAATCTCATTACTATATACTCAAAATCTGGGGATTTGGGCACTGCTGAAGAGATATTTAGGAGTATGAGTGATGAAAAAAGGGATTTGGTGTCTTGGAGTGCTATGATTTCTTGTTATGCTAGGGAAAAAGGGATGGAAATGAATGCTGTTTTGGCCTTTTTTGATATGGTGGAAAGGGATAATGGGATTTTTCCTAACGAGTTTTGCTTGTCAGCTGTGATTCAAGCTTGTAGTAATGGTGAATATGGGTGGATTGGGTTGGTCATATTTGGCTTTTTGATGAAAACTGGGTATTTTGAGTCTGATGTGAATATTGGGTGTTCTTTGATTGATTTGTTTGCTAAAGGGTTGGGTGATTTGGAGTCTGCAAGAAAGGTATTTGATAGAATGCCACTGAAGAACCCTGTTTCCTGGACTTTGATGATAACTAGGTTTGCTCAGTCGGGTGAGTTGCAGAATGCGGTTGACTTGTTTCTTGATATGGTTTCGAGTGGATTTGTGCCTGATAGGTTTACATACAGTAGTGTCTTATCAGCTTGTTCTGAGTTGGAGGAAATGTTGTTAGGACAGCAAGTTCATAGCATGGTTGTTAAGTCGGGGTTGTCCTCGGATGTTTATGTAGGCTGTAGTTTGGTGGATATGTATGCCAAGTGTGCGGTGAATGGGTCTATGGTGGATGCTAGAACTGTTTTTGATCACATACCTGATCATAATGTCATGTCTTGGACCTCGATAGTCACAGGCTATGCACAGAATGGTGTGGATTATTTGGAAGCCGTCAACTTATATAGTTTAATGTTAGAGCAAGAAGTGAAACCAAACCACATTACATTTTCAAGTCTGTTGAAGGCATGTTCACATATGCGAACTTCTGATGTGGGTGAACAAATCCATAGTCATGCCCTAAAATTTGGTCTGTCTTCTGTTAATCGCGTGGGAAATTCATTGATCGCCATGTATGCAAAATCTGGTAGAGTCGAAGAAGCAAGAAAATGTTTTGAATCTCTATTTGAAAAGAATTTAGTTTCTTATAACGCCGTTGTTAATGGATATATAAAGAATTTAGAGTCTAGAGAAGCATATGAACTTTTCAACCAAATTGAGGATTCTGGATTTGCTGGTGATGCTTTCACATTTTCTTGTCTCTTGAGTGGAGCTGCAAGCATAGGGGCTATTAGTCAAGGTGAACAAATTCATGGAAGGCTACTTAAAGCAGGATTCCAAGTGGACCAGTTTATCTGTAACTCTTTAATTTCTATGTACTCCAAGTGTGGCAATTTGGAAGCTGCATTTCAAGTTTTTGATGAAGTGGTGTTCAAGAATGTTATCTCTTGGACCGCAATAATCACAGCATTCGCAAAACATGGATTTGCTCAGAAATCCTTGGAACTGTTCCAACAAATGCTTGACAATGGTGTTAAGCCCAATGAAGTGACCTATGTTTCTGTCTTGTCAGCCTGTAGCCATGTGGGTTTAGTTGATAAAGGGTGGGAATACTTCAATTCTATGACTGTAGTGCATGGAATTAGTCCAAGGATAGAACATTATGCGTGCATGGTTGATATTTATGGCCGTGCGGGCTATTTGGAAAAGGCTGTCCAGTTCATAAAAGAAATGCCTTTTCCTGCCAATGCTCTGGTTTGGCGCACATTGCTTGCAGCCTGTCGAGTTCATGGCAATACTGAGCTTGGAAAATATGCTGCAGAAAAGATTCTTGAGCAAGATCAGAATGATCCTGCAGCTCACGTTTTACTATCAAACTTGTATGCCTCAAGTGGACAATGGGAGAAAGTGGCAGATATCAGAAAAACAATGAAAGAAAGAGAAGTAATCAAAGAAGCTGGTTGTAGCTGGGTTGAATCGGATAAAATAATGCACAAATTTTATGTAGCAGATACTAAACATCCTCGAGCAAGGGAAATATATGAGGAACTAGACCAGTTGGTATTAAAAATAAAGGACATCGGCTATGTGCCCAACACCGAGTTTGTGCTCCATGAAGTGGAGGAAGAGCAGAAGGAACGCTACTTGTTCCAGCATAGTGAGAAAATAGCTGTGGCTTTTGGCCTCATAAGCACGTCGAACGCCAAACCTATCAAGATTTTTAAGAATCTTCGTGTTTGTGGGGATTGCCATAATGCAATGAAATACATCTCTCTGGCAACTGGGAGAACGATCATCGTTAGAGATTCTAATAGGTTCCATCACATTACCGATGGTTTTTGCTCTTGCAACGATTATTGGTGACACACACTATGAATTAATTATTGATTTGGTCCTTGTGAGACGCAGTTGCATTTTAATCTCAAATAGTTTATTGTTGCAGATTAGTCCCTGACTGTGACATAATTATAGCGGTATGATCTCCGAAAGTGACAATTTGTACAATATAGTCCGGGAAAAATCAAGATATTGATTGCAATGTTCACGAGTTCAGCGAAAACATGCTCTTGTTGCGTAAATGGAAAACAACATAGTTTTAGCATTGTTATGTGCTTATAATTTTCTGTTGCAATAATTTTTTCATCTTTATATTGCAGAATCCTTTACATCATGAAAACATACACAATATTCTTTGATTGTAGACAGAACATGTAAAAGTAGAAAAGGAAGTTACAATCATTTTATGTTGCTGGTCTTAGGTAGAGAGGTATGTAGTTTCTGGGATTTGGTTCTGAATCCCAAACAGAAAATGCGCTTGTACATCTCATCCATTTCTTCGTCATATCAGAGAAATGCCTGTCGATGACATCTTTTAATGTCTCCGTATTGTTAACCCATTCTAGGCCTTTCTCCGTGTATGATCTCGTGTTGAAATTAGCTGTGAAAAACCTATCTGCCTCCAGCCTCCTAGAAAAGGGAAAGACGACATTGCACGTCAGTTGTGGACTCAGAAATTTATCTTGAGCGAGCGAATTTATATTACCTACCTTGAAGCAATGAGCAGAAATATGAAGAAAGCAGTTTCACTGATAGCAAAGCCTTTGATTTTCTTTTCAGCATGCAGGCCTACTATCAGATCCAACTTCTCTACATCATCTCCATAGACTTCATTGAGTGCTTTAATCACTTCTTCGTCGTCAGTTAAATCCTCCCATGTGCTGATAGGTACCATTAGCAGGTTCCGCCTGAACTCATTGTATCTCGCTACCCCCCTTTCTCTATCTCTGTAAACTAACGCAGTACAAAAACTTGATCAGAGTAGTCACATATAGATCCAAAGAGAAACTAATTGCATATTGAGTGATTGGATGAGATCATCTCGTCTTTCAGTGTCTGACAAGTCACACAGTGAGTCTAGAACTCTAGAGACATCGTGGATTGTTGAGATCGCATATAGTTTTATGTACACTCGTGCATGAATTGCGGAAGCATGAAATAAGGTAGATAAAGGATAGAGGATCTCAACCGTGTGGTGGAGGAAATCGCATACCTTCCAGGGCTGCCATATCAACCGGGTCTGATCTATCCTCTCCATCAACATCATGAGCAGTAAGGTTCCTCATCCAAGATGGATAATTCCATAATGTAACTGCTCCACATGATTGATGCCCCATTGAAACGAGCATCTTCTCCATACCAATTTCGGATAGTCTTCTCTCCCCCTCTTTTCCAATAAGATCCCTCATCGATACCCTAGCCATAAAAATAAAATCCAAACAAGTCAAGTAAACTGTTATTGAGTTCCAACTGACCGATCTATAGAAAAATGGTAAAAACTCATATATATACTCTTGATCTATTGGCAGAGTCTTGGTATCTTGAACACTTGAGCTGTGGATATCTCGTAGAATAATTTTGTCCGGTAACAACGAATGCATTCTGTAAACACTAACAAACTCCTCCGTCAATGAGTAAGGGACGCCATGATCTTTTGGTCTGCTAATGCCAACCAAACCACTCAAAATTGGTCCAAACTTGTGCCCTATCAAATCCTTCACCCTTTTCCCTAACAAACCATACCTGCAGTAACATTAATCCATCAGGGATTTTGTACATTAGACAAATCGAGATAAAATAATACAACCGCCATTCATTATTGATTCTAAAACGCGTAACTACTTCGCAAAATGTGGACGGAGGAAGTATAGTTATGATTCTACAAATCCAAATTCAGTCCTCGTTGTTCGATGGTACAAGAAACTCTTACGATCTTACCAATTAAGCCTCATTCCTGCCAACAATGTATCAGTCTTGAGGAGTTCAACTGTCCAATCAATTGTATGAACTTTGGCGATGACTGCTGAAGTTACCAATCTCGCGTGTTGGTAGAGCTTCTCATCATTCAAATCAGGATAATGTTTCTGTATATTTTTTCAAGAAGATTAAGATCCTCAAACAAATATTCAAACCACTTAATAAACAAACTGACTTGTATGATTGAGCATACTTTTAGCATGTCACATATGGAATTATGTTCTCTAACAAACAAGGCATGGAGGAGGGTGAAACCGGCCCAGAAGTTTCGTATGTCTCCAGACACCGGAATGCCTTTCTCATCGTGCCCAAGAACTCCGTCTTCTGATATCTTTAATTTGCCATCTTCGAATGTCCTCACTCTGTACATACCGTCCTTGTTATTTCCATAAATTACACTCCCATCCCTTCACACACAGCAAAAGTTTATACTTAAGCATGTTGTAGAATTAACTAATCAAGATAACATGCCAAAATGATTACTCAAAAACTTCGATTTTTTCTTTCATGGAAGACATAGCTTACCACCAAGGAGTTCTAGTATTCGGGAAACCAATCTTCATATCTTCTAATCCTGTATGAACCTTTTTGCTCTTGAAGAACTTAAATGATTTTAATGGGCACCCTTTAGCAACTTCGTCGGGACAACTTATCTCCACCTGTGCAGCAACCGTTTATTAATAAGTTTACACTCATACAAGTTGCATATGTTCAGAACTAGACGATAGTTTAAGGATAATGGCATGAACTTCAACATAATATATATACTATTATTACCTGTTCAGTGTCCTCCATATGATCAACCCAATCATGAATCATAAATTGTAACCACGCGCATGCAATCACGTTGAACTGCTTCCCGCAATCAGCATATTTTCGCCTATCCAAAAGTTTTGTCGCGACAATCATTGGATGTGGTTCAAGTAGCTGTAGAAAACATGAATATATGTATGTCCTCTGTTACTCGACGAAAAAAGTTAACTAGATCATTCACTATGACAGGTCGAAGTGCTTAAAAGGCTAAGATTTCGAGCTTACCCCATAAGGAGAAGTTGATGGAGGCATATTTCTACCAAACAAAGTTCCATAACTGCCTACTTGATCATCATTAGGATGATTACAGGTTCCATCGGGCGTTCGATGTGAATATTCCTCCAAGTCATAATTCTTCCCCTTCGATCGTCCTACATGTAGAAGATTGTATCTCTGGTGCAAATGCCTTCTCATCCCCAGATAAGCCAACCCCAACAATACTGGCAGCCTATGCCACACTTTGTCCAACATACGTACAACCTTAATATGACAAAAACCAAGAAAACAAAGATATATTAAGACTATTGTACATAGAGGTAATTATAGAAATGGTCACAAATAGTATTACTATGATACCACTTGGTCCTTCTTAATTTACTAGTGCAACTACGTCCACTATCTAGGACCAAACCGACAATTAACTATATTATATAGCATAAAAGACCAATCGCGGCCAGGGCCCACCTAGGTCCCCTTCCCCTTGGTATGCTCCCGTTGTTAGAGATTATGGCATGTGTCTTATTTGCTTTCATACGTTAACATATAGATAAAAACATAAAATACGTGTCATAATCTTAACGAATGAAATCGAGAGTGCCACATAAACTATTTAAGATGATTCACACTCGTTGCGAACGGCAAAAGATGTGGTTTCATACTGCAACTTAGGTAAACTACGTAGATTACCAATTCTGACAATTGTTTGATTATGTATATAATGAAAATATAATGGAGCTAGAAGGAGATATGAAGAATACTGACAAGAAATAAGACCCTGTCTGAAAACGACATCCTTTCTGCAATAGGTCTGAGTTGAGGATGAATCAAAGTCTTGAATGCCATTTCATAATTTTGGAAGATAGACATATATACACCTGTGTTTTTCTTGATCTTAGCTTAGCTTGTTGCCTGTTTTTGTGTTCAAACAATGAAACATGATAAAATTAGGATGAATGATAATGTATATATAAAACAGAGGATGTTTAACTGTCCTTTCCTTTGCATTAAATGTTTGAAGTTAGCTTGCTAAATTTAGCAACAACAAGTTTAGAGAAATGGAAAGATATCTCTAAGGAGTAAGGAGGAGGATAAGATGATGCAACAGACACACCATTGGAATTACAACAACTTTAGGCTTTGTACTTCAAGCTAAGTACCTCCTCTAACTTTTTCAAACTCTTGGAGGCGGTTATCGTATTTCTTGCTCGACTCCAACTTCTCTCGCCCTCTCAGGCACATCCGTCATTTACCTTCTCCCAATTTCTTACTCCCTCCATCCCTAATTGATAGGGAAACTTTCCTTTTTTAGAAATCTCATAATTGGTTCCTCTTTTGACTAATTGTGAGTTAGTTGAGCGGAGGGAAAATTTGGATATGAGACAAATTCAAAATTTTATTAAAATATGTGCAAAGTCAAACATCCCTATCAGTTAGGGATGGAGGGAGTATAATAGAGGTGACGGGGCCATAAAGGTTGTGGTTCAGTTCTTTTTTTTAGGTATTAATTTGTTAAATGATTCAAAAATGATATAATTTTCAAAATCTTGAATTACATGATTACCACATATATGTAAAATAAAATGTAATTGACATATAAACTTCTTTTATGTGTTATTGATTTAGTTTTTAAATTGATACCTTTTGATGGAGAAATGAGCCTATTTATAGGTAGATAAAAGGACCTTCTTCATCTCAAAATAATTGTGATATTAACCGTCCATCAACATTAATTAGCATGTAATATTTGTAATGTTCGTAACGAATTTACAACATAAATATCTTATCAATGACCAACATAATGAGTATATTATTAATATAATAATACTTAATTAATAATATTCTTAGATCATTTACAAATAATAATCATTTAACATGAATTTAATGAACTACCATATTCAAATATTGATATTCATGGCTATGAATAATAAGAAGAGTGTTTATGGAAAGCTAGTGATAATGTCAAAGCACTTTTCCTATTACTAGAGTATTTTTTTTATTAATTCCTTATATATCCTTTTCAAAGACTAATTTCAATTACCAAAACAATCAATTTTTTTCTAAAGGTATAAAATTATGTACAATCTAAAGTCTGTGATATTTTGCTTCCTTCGTTTTGTAATACTCATATCTAATATTATATCCACATTAAATTTCTTATTTTAGGACGATTTGATAATAGTTTCTTGTACACATGAACTTTTTTTAAAAATTAGCGATGAGGGGAGTTTCAAACCAGGACCTTTTGGTCACTAGCAAGAGCATTTTCCACTAGGCTATTGGATTAACTCCACATACACGAACTTTTAAGACTTTCGTTAACTCATATATAAATGTATAATAATGATGGGACGATCTATATCATTTTTATTTTTAGTTATTTATAAATATTAATATTTTTATTACTATTTATTACTACCACCATTCCACTTTAATTGACTTCACGCTTTTCGAAACATAATTTCAATAATCAATTGCTCTGGCATTATCGCTATCTTTATGCAAAATAATCAGTTCAATACATTATTACAAAAATATATTGTTGGCACATCATTGCTTAATTACACTAATTATAATAATAACTAGCCGTGGGTGCACAGTCGATACATGTGCGTGTTGATATTTTGTTTAGTTAATATTCGTTTATTCAAAAAACAACCAATATGATAAATTTCTATAATAATTTACGTCAAACCAACAACAATATAATTAGTTAAATGAATTTAATTGACATATTCCTAAAAAGAGTTCAAAAATTTAAATATAAGATTAATTTTTTATTTATCTTATATAATTATTTTTAATTTATCTCATATACCTATACTACCAACTAAAAGAAGTTATTAGATAAAAAATATAACTACCAATTAAAAATAAATAAATTAAATAGAAGAAATGAGAGAATGCCATGCGGCTTTTTGAGGTCTTAGGCATTAAATATAGTATAGATATGATCAGAAACATCATAACATAATAAATAATACTCCCTTCATCCCTAAATGATTAGTACATTTTGACTTTTGTTAGTCAAACTTTATAAAATTTGATCTTGAATTCTTATTAAACGCTAAGAAATAATATACTCTTATGAGATATATATTTTTTGAAATATCAACTTTTTATAATTGTTTCATGTAGAATAATAGATATTTACGTTTTAAATCATATTTTATTACGTTGACCATGAAAAGTCAAAATGTATCAATCATTTACGAATAGAATGAGTAGTATATTATAGTGCTATTAGATTAGATATATATTTTAGAGTGCACATGATGATTTAAAGTTCATGAACTATTTCGATTACAAGATATTAATAGACACAAAATATATACTCTATATGATTAAGAAATTATATCATTTAGTATGAATGAAAAGATAATTGCGAAGTTTAAATTATATTATAATTATAAAAAAAATTTACCAACAAGATGTATACTAAAATTATAAATTCTGAAAATTTAGAAGAAAATAAATGTTAAGTGTTTGTCTAATGGTATAGGGTTAAAAGCACGTTTAATCACACATGTTTCATTTTGTTCCGTTTGATCATACATCTTTACAAAAGTTGTCTAAGTTGCTATTTGTAATGCCAGGCCCAAAGTGGGTGATGTGATATGTTTGATATGATTTGATTGGTACTACTCATACTATCAAGATGCATCTTCTTTTCGGTAGCCCAACTCATAAGAACTCCAAAGGTAAGCGTGCTTGACCTGGGGTAATTATGGGATGGGTGACCCACTGGGAAGTGTCCCGACGAGCACGTGAGTGAGGACAAAACGTGCTAGAAAGACCCGTGGTGGTTTGTGAGGCCAGTTCATCAAATCAAATAACGTACCGACCCGGTTGGGGGCGGGAGGTTACACTATTGTCGTCAGAATCTAGTTCGGTTTTTAAAAATTTAAAACATGTAACATCCACATGACTATCATTTAGTGGTAAATTTGTCCAACATGTAAGACACTCACATAACTTCAACATATTTTAAATTTTCAAAATTTAACTTATATTCTAGCGGGAGTAGTAACTAAGACAATTTTTATAAGGACGTGTGATCAAATGGGACAAAATGAAACATGTGTGATCAAAAAATTACGTGGTGGCAAACATATATGAGTAAACGTATTTTTAACTCAATTTTATATATATACATCTTTTGTCTATCTTACGCCATTTTCAACTATTGTTGTGTCATCTTTATTCTTCCTACCTAGTAGTCAACCAACTTAAAATCATACATTTTCTCATCTCTTACCTTCTTCCAACAAACGAGGGTCATACAAATTCTCTCATATAAAATTATAATCTTGTCATCATATATTGTTATGAAAACTATTATTATACGCAACTCCATCCTTTGCAAGAGAAATCTTATACACTAACATGATTCGGTTAACATACACTCTTGCCAAGTGCTTAAGACCATAGCTCCATTTTATTGTAATTAAGTTATTAGATCTCAAAGTCCAATGTTCATATGTTTACATGCTAACACTAACAACTACTATATATATGTTTTTATCTTAGTTCACACATAAGACATTTTCAGTACTACGAGGATGTGTGATATACGTAGACTATGCCCCTTCCTTCAAGAAGATCTCCTTTAAGATCAAACAATTCTATCACATTGAGTATTATTGTATGTGTGATAGCATCTATTATACCAGGAATCTCAATGAACCCGATTATTGCAATAATCTCTCTCTTCAACTCATTGCAGTGAGTACAATTCAATTACTACACCCTTGTAGGAAAATTTGGTATAATCGAATTTTTTACTTCTCAAACTATCTTTCACAACTTCTCGTCTTGTTATTGCGATTCCAAAATTTGATCAAGGAGAATCGGTCAAATTCCAATTTGAGCTAATAACTTTCTATCAACTTCAACTTCATACCATGACTAAACATGTGTTTACTCAAGCAACTGATTGTATATGCAATGTCAGGCCTAGTGCTAACCATGAGATACATAACCGGTCTTATAATATTGAAATACGACACCTTCTTCATATCATTCATTTTAGTTTCAGTCTTAGGGTATTGGTCATTACTTAACACAAAATGAGAAGCAGGAGGCACATTAATAAATTTAACATTAAACATAGAAAATCTATTCAAAATCTTTTCAGCATATGCATTTTGATTAAAACAAGAGTCGATTTATGTCTATCTTTAGTGATGTTAATGCCCGAAATCTTCTTAATATCACCTAAATGTGTCATGTCAAAATTCTCACATAGAAATTTTTTGCACATTATTAATAGAGTTCAAACACGGACTAACAATCAACATATCATCCGTATAAATCAAAAGAAATATAAGCATAAAATCTATGTTTTTGAAATAAATGCAATAATTAGAAAAACTCTTTTTAAACTTTAAAGATTGCATACGATTAACAAATTTAATATTCCATTAAATTTTTATATCGTTCAACTATTGGATATAGTTTACTTGGTACAATAATAACAAATTATTACTTCGCGACATCTTTTATATACATCACATTTTTATATTTTGGTTAACATATGATAACATTTTTGTATCAAGTCAACTTCAAACATGTTTTAGTTATATATTCATCAAATTAATTTTTATGTTTTGGAGATAGTTTACTTGGTACATGAATATCATATTCATCAATTAACTATTCTAAAGATTTAGGCATGCATGCCTCCGAAAAATGATGGTCAAGGAGACAAATTTAATTTTACAAAAGAAATTGATGAAGTTATTCTTGATGCGCGGTTGTACCAAGCAAGTATTGGAAATTGCCCTGGTGGAGGATTTACCAGCACAACTTACAGTTTCGTGTTCACAACAAAATACATGTTTGGTAAACAAAAATATGATATTTTGGATAGAAATAAAAAGAATGATATAAATGTCAGTTCAATCTATTATTAATTTTATAATATTATTTTTCGAGTTATTAACTATATTGTTTCACCTATTGAAGGTTAATGGTATCGAAACATGAATTATAATAGTTTCACCTAGATTTACCTACATACCGCTAATCTAGGTTAATTTTAAATGTTTACTCTCACCTAGATTCATCCCAATCCAAACGCATCATAAGCAAATCATTTCAAGCCGGCTGTGATGTATGTTAATATATTACTCCATCACTAAATGATTGGTACATTTTGACTTTCATGATCAACTGAACATTATTTAAAACGTAAATATTTATTATTCTACATGCGAAAAAATTATAAAAAGTTGATATTTCAAAAATATATATTGAGACGAATTTAACAAGGTCTATTATATTATTTCTTATCATTGAATGAAAATTTGTAATCAAAATTTTTAAAGTTTGACAACAAAAGTCAAAATATATCAATCATTTAGCGACGGATGAAATATTAAATGCAATTCGGTTATAACACTCAAGCCGTGTGACCAAAATAATACTAGAGTTTAGGACACCTGAAAAACAACACTATTGTGGTATGTGCATAGTGTGTTCGGATTTGTGAGCTTCACTATTCCCCTGAATGCTATACACTGCCTATATATAGTGAATTAACTAAAAAAGCTTAAATTTTTCCGTAACTATTGAGATTCTTTTCGGTTTCTTCTACACATTATACAGGAAAAACCATTGATTTTTTGTGTGTTTTTTATGGGGTTTGTAGCAAGAAAGAAGATGAATTGAAGGAGTGAAAAGGGTATATAAAAATGGCGGAATTGGATCCTTTGCCTGATCGTTACATCAAAGGCGCAGCTCTTGGTACTGGTACTTATGGCCGTGTCTTCAAAGCTGTTGATACTAAGGTACGCATATTGGGTTTGTAGAAAGTTTTGATTTTTTGTTCGATTACCTATGTAGTAACTAAATCTGTTTAGTTTGATCGTTTAGAAACAGATATTTAATTTGATATACGATCTTGGGTTTTCGAGTTTTTTAATTCATGTTCTTTCAATTGTTGATGATTAGAGATCTAGCTGGGTAAGAATATTGGGTTTGTGGATTTTGTCAATTTTCGTTTTGATTTAAAGTCTACTTTTGATTTTCGTGATTGTTTAGGTACTAAGTAGTGTTAGCTGCAAAGTCATGGAATTTACTTAGTTTGATTGATGTGAAACAGACATTTAATTTGATATATGATCTTGGGTTTTCATTTTTGCAATTTCTGGTCCTTCAATTGTGGAGGATTGAATTTTTAGTTGTGGAAGAATATCGGGTGTTTATGGTTCGTTTAATTTGATAATAATTGAGTTCTGTTTTTTTGTTGAATATCAAGGTACTAGGTAATGTTAGTTGCGAAGTACTAGGTAGTACTCCCTCCATCCCTAAAAGATTAGGAAGTTCGATTTTTAATGGTCAAAATAAACAAAACTTGACCCAGATTAAATATTGTGTGTACTAAAATACTTGAGAGTTTCAAATTCAAAAAGTTAACTATCAAAACTCGAACATGCCAATCTTTTTGCTATGGAGTGAGTGTTTAGTTAATATGTTTGGTTCTACTAGTTGTATGAGAAATAAAAAATTTGAAAACGATTGTGCAGACTGGGCAAACAGTCGCAATAAAGAAGATTCATATCGGGAAGCAGAAGGATGGGGTGAACTTTACTGCCTTAAGAGAAATTAAGATGTTGAAAGAATTGAAGCATCCTAATATCGTTGAGTTGATAGATGCATTCCCGCATAAAGGGAATTTGCATCTTGTGTTTGAATTTATGGAGACTGATCTTGAGGCTGTGATTCGTGATCGAAATATTGTTCTATCTCCTGCTGATGTAAAGTCATATATTCAAATGACTCTGGAAGGGCTTGCTTTTTGTCATAAGAAGTGGGTGCTACATAGGTAATTTTTGTGTGTTTAGAGGATGAATGTGACATTCTTCTCTCTATTTTTTCATTGATTCAATTTGATGTTTCCTGTTTGATAAAGGGATATGAAACCGAACAATCTTCTCATTGGACCTCGTGGGCAGCTCAAGCTAGCAGATTTTGGTTTAGCACGGTTATATGGGAGTCCAGATCGTCGGTTCACACACCAGGTATGTTACATTTTGGTCATATGTACTGCATCTTTGAGATGTGAGTCCTATTTCTTCTTTTTAAGTGGACTGCATTTACTTTGAAGTTCTTTGTTTTGGCTTACTAATACTCCCTCCGGCCTGCGGTCTTTCACTTATGATCAAGGTTTGAATACTACTTCTTGTTAAAATTTTTGAACTCCACTATCTTTTATGTATGTACAAAGATATTGAGTGAAAAGTGTAGTTGATTTTATAGAACTTTGCTATGGATATGGTAATTTTGATTTAAATCAAAGCTACGTGGTCCATTAAAGCCTCAAACTTTTCTATTTTTATCACCAAAATCAAACTTGACAATCTTTTTTGTGGAGGTAATATTAGTTTCAGAATCACATTCCGATGTTATTAGAGATTTAATACTTAGATTGATCACTCCCTTGTAACATAAAACAGAGCTTAAACCATCCTCATGTTAGGTGTGGTTTCGTTATATTCAGTAGTCATTTCCGTTTTTTCCCGTTTCTTTGCAGGAGTTCTGGAAAGAATTGCTACTTGTATTTTCGTTGAGCAGTCAGTGTTATTTTTTTATTTCAGGTCTTTGCTCTGTGGTATAGGTCACCCGAATTACTGTTTGGTGCGAAGCAATACGGCCCCGGGGTAGATGTATGGGCTGCTGCTTGTATCTTTGCTGAGCTCCTTTTACGACGACCTTTCCTGCCGGTTGGTATTAATTGTTCTCTATATTAAATTGATTGACATGTCATATGCATTAAGTCTGCGCTTCTAGATCTCTTCTCTGCAACTTAATATAATATATACCATTTGACCAATGTATTTGACTACGATTTACTTCTTGCCTGGAACTCCCTTTCCGACTTACGTCAGTTAGGAATTGTAGTGGCTTGATTTGGTAAGCCCTTATTCTATATTGATATAAATAGACTGTGAAGGTTTTTAACCCTCTGTATCCATGTTTTATGTCTAGGAGTGTTCTCATTGGTGCTCGTATATATCTGTTGAACCCGCTTTTAATTATCTGAAAATGTTATAAAGAGAATAATACTGCGTTACTCTGATGAGGTCTGTATGGAGAAACCTCGAAGTTGTTCCCGAGGGTTGGGAAGAAACTCGTTATTGCATCGCTTATATCGACCCTTTGTAATATTAAACACTGTATCTACCTCTCTGCAGAAAGGTAGCTTGAACCTTTTGCAGTCAATGATAGTCTATAGTTGATTACGGTGAATGTGAATATTCTTTTTCACCATGCTGTGTATATTGGCCTAACTTGTGTTGCGACTCTTCTGTCTTTTGTTGGTTGTAGATTGGCATGCAATTTGTAAGTTTCAATTCATATTGCTCATGGTAAAAATTTGAAATTATTTCAGGGTCATAGTGAGATGGATCAGTTAGGAAAAATATTTGCAGCTTTGGGAACTCCAAAGCCTGCAAAGTGGGCTGATATGGTTTACCTTCCTGATTATGTGGAGTACCAGTATGTCCCAGGACAACCTCTGCAGACGCTCTTCCCCTTGGCCAGCGCTGATGCTCTAGACCTTCTGTCAAAAATGTTTGTGTATGATCCGAAAGCTAGAATATCAGCACAGCAGGCTCTGGAGCACAGGTATGCCTTCATTGAGATCAATGGACGAATTTTATTTGTCAAATATACACTAGTGAATTTTATGATCCGAAAGCTAATTGGAGCTGATCATTACTCTATCTACGTGTCTTATTTATTGTGAAGTACTCCTTCAATAATCATTTCACTTCATTCTGGGAAAATGCAGAAACATAACCTTATATGTGTAGTATCGACTTTGAGACTCGAGCATTTGGTTGTTCTGCAGGTACTTCTCATCTGCTCCACCACCCACTGAACCGCACTTGCTCCCGAGGCCGCCCCCTAAGAAAGATCCTGAAACCCCAAATGTCTCTACACTCAATCTCAATGCTGGCCCTACAGTGTTGTCTCCTCCAAGAAAGTCGAGGAGGGTGATGCCTGGTTTCGAGGGACTTGAATCAAACTAAATGACTTAAGATCACAAATGGAGGCCCTCTAGTGTTTTGGATGTTACTCATTTACAATGTATAGCTACGATTTTACTACTACTTCACTACTTGATTTAATTAGAAGGTGCGACTTATCACTTAAAAAAAATTAATTTTGACTGAATTACCATATTATCAACACAAGCTTTTGATGCAAGGGATAAACACTACTATGATCATCATTTATTTACGTAAGACTTTTTTCATTAGGCTCACAATATGACTAATAATACTTCAAAACTACTCCCTTCATCCCTAAATGATTGGCAAATTGTGGTTTCATGGTTAACATAACATGATTTAAAACGTAAATATCTTTTATTCTACATGCGATAAAAATTATAAAAAGTTGATACTTCAAAAATATATATTGAGACGAATTTAACAAGATTTCGTATGACTATATCATTTCTTAACATTTATTAAAAATTTTAAAGTTTGACCACAAAAAATCATAATGTGACGATCATCTAGCGACGGAGGAAGTAGTTTTCATATCAAGATTGGTAATAACATCATCTCCCAACCTTGAGAGAGTTTGCTCATGACCAGGTTTCAAAAGATTTCAATGGCTGGCTTTGAGATATTACAATTTGTTTTTCCGCACACCCAAAATTTAAATTTCTTTAAGAATATTATAAGAGTACATTAAGAACTATCCTTGAATTAGAATAACTTGGTGATACATAAGCTTACAATTTGTGCAGACCAATGTTCAAATCAGATGAAATGGAGATTAAGAGAGGGATAGAATGATGCCACGCTGCTTTGAAGACTCGCTTCTGGTGAGCTCTCACAGACTGGGATGGTTTGCGGGCATTATACCTAATGTCGAAAATATGAATCATTGGATCTGCAGAGCCGGATGTCAAGTATAATCCATCAGGTGACCACGTCTGGTTTATCAAAGCGGACTGTGACTCACTGCTTTCTTGTTTCCAGCCGAAGGCGTGGATTTCTGTCTTCCTCAATCTAATATCAAACAGGCGAAGCTGCCTCTCTGGAGTTCTATGATAAACAAAGAAACTGATCAGAAACACAACTACAGCCTTTTGAATAAGCTGACAAAGAAACTTGAAGCACTCCAACAGTCACAGCTCAGTTGTCAGTTGTGGCATGAACGGAAGGGGAATGGGAAGGGGAATAAGAAGGTTCCACAATCAAATTTGAAGATGGCTTGGGGTTAAGGACAGGAGAGGTAGCATCTATTTCTACCAGTAACAAATATGAGGGACTCTAACTGAGTCTTCGATGAACTTCTTTTATCAAACTTTCATCCCAAATATGACTAGCTGTAGAAGCGCATTCAGGCCTCCCTATATTATCTAGCCATACGAGGCCAAATAATTTAGCATACACCAGAAAATAAGTTCAATATAAATTAAGATGTACCTTTTGTAGTTTCATTGTAAGAACTTAAATACTTTAAAATGACAAAAAACAGGATAGCGACATGGTAGAAAACGAATTTTAATAAGATACATTATAGTGAACTTACCCAGTCTGAACCATGAATAGATTGAAGTCGCATGGATTAGTTATAACACTCATGCATTTGCTTTCAATTTGATGTTGGTATTCCGCTCTACCAGCCTTCAAGTCAAAACCAATAATCCTCTTATCTGCACCAACAGAAATCAAAGTTTGTCTTTGTTGCATCCCAGCAATCCCCATAACCGCAGAAGAATGCATACTCTTGTGTACTGATTTAGATTTCCATGCCTCATCTTCGCCTTTCTCGTTCCATAAAACCACGGCATGGTCACTCCCCGCAGTGGCAAAACAAATATCATCCCATGGCATAAATTCAATGTTGTTGATGATGCCTCGAAGGTGAGGTTTTTCTCCTAAGAATCTTACACGCATTTTCTGCATGTACATATCTCTGTTAGATGAGAGATCTAATGTTTGCCAATAATGAGATTGAAAACAGGAGATATATGTACACAAGATGAATTGTTGAGAGGAGAACTCATATGGCGCCCCAAGACCTAGGCCAGATGACATAACAACTTAATGTTGTTGAAGTTGACACTACAAAGATTGATTTCAAATTTTTTGAAAGAAAACATACTTGGAAGGGGATAACGAGCCAACATTTAAGTAACTATGCTTAAGATTTACCAAGTCAAGAGATGTGTTAGCATCTAGAAGTTATAAAGAAACTTCAGACATCTATTCAAGGACATATTTTTTTTTAAATACATACCTTTCTGCATTCCTAAGACAGGAAGTGCAGAAAATTGAACAATTTTAACTATATAACAAAAAAGCAGTTTCCCTATATCATACTCCCTCCAATTCAAGTTAAATAAAGGTTTCGCTTTTGAGGTGAAGCTTTGACGAAATTACTATTTATCCCTCCATCTAATAAATATAAAATTTATATAGTTAGATTCGTTATTAAAAATATTTTCATAATAATATTTCCGCATAACTTTTTGAAGGAAATTACAAAGTTACCCGTGGTCAAAACTTCACCTCGAAAATTGGGAACTTCAACTAGAATGACTTGGAGGGAGTATTCAGTATTAACTATACATAAACACTTAACAAGATGAAACATGCCATAGACCAGTAGAATATTGTCACTCTGTGTTGAACATGTTCAGCTAATTCATGCAACAGCCAGAAATTCATGAATGCCGGAAAACTGTATGCAGCTGCTACACATGGCGAGCAAAGTATTCCTTAAGGTCTTAATTTGTACCTCTTTTTTATTCAGGTCCATAATAGCTATCTGAGAATCTCCTCCATCGGCACTATAGACCAAGACAATTTTATTCCCCTCTGGATGCCAAGCAATATCTTCTGGCCATCTCCTCTTTTCAGAGATACAGTCTGTGGTATTAAGCAAATTGGCATTTGATCTGAAAGTAGATAAGTAAATATAAATAAATAAATGAAAGTGACCACACTTAATGGAGATGAAATTTGACTGGGTAATCTATGTGAAGAAAAGAAACGATAGATAGAATGAGAGAGATAACTTTTGAATTCTACACAAAAGAGGGACAATCCTATAAACATAGACATACCCTCCTCCTTGGAGTTGCCATAGATTGACAATTCCATCCAATGAACTGCAATCAACCACAAGGACAAGTTAGTTTCAGCAAACAAGCTGTATAGGAACAATTTGCGAATATTATTGAATAGTACTCAGATTCTTTTGTTTGTCATGGCATGTAGGAAATATCCGCTGAATAAGGAGAAATGAAGGCAGAGAGATAAACTAAGTATATGGCAAAGAAAAACTTGTACGATATGTAATTAGTAACCAAATTAGCCCCTCAACCCCACCACAACCACAGTGGAACAATTATCGAATACAAGTTGTTAAGTAGACATAAGTTGCACCTTAAATATCTAAAGCAATCTATATATGGAGTATAATTTGATCAACATTAACATGTCTCAATGCCTCTGCAGAGGCTCCTGCCTAAGCGGGGTAAGGGAGGGGGAATTCGCATAGTACGCAGCCTTACCCCTGTAAAACAGAGATTTCAGAATAGAGCTAAGAGTGAAGTGCCAACACTATCTACCACTTCAAAATACACAAGAAGCGTAGGTAGTGCACTGAGTCATCTTGATTTATTTCATTATATCCAAGAGCCAGAGAATGTACAATCTTCGACTCCATAGGGCATGGAAATGAGTATATTTAGATGCTTTTAAAATAACTTTAGCAATCAATTGTATGTTCATGCTCGTATCAAGAACTTCAAATCTCTAAACATGTTCTTGCTGATAGCGACTTGCAATCTACAGAATGAAGATTTTAGCAATAAAGACATTTCAGGGAAAATATGGTTTTCGATCATGGGAACAAAATCAAAGAATGATATCACATATATGTACGTACTCCTTGTTTCAGGAAAGCAGCAAGTGGGAAAAAAATCTGGACTTACAATGGTAAGCAATGACTATATTATGTTCCAGACTTACTCATATCACAAAGAAAATCCGGGAACAAAATATGGGCAGACAAATGAGGTCAACTAAGTGTTTTACCATGTATGCCTGAAACAAAGACACGAAGATATGGAGAGAGGGTGCTGCCAAATATGTGAAAAACGAGGAGGTGGGAGGGCATTAAGGCAGTTGAATATATCATTTACAGAAGTAACAGAAACAATGTGAATGTAAATTACAGAGAACGGGTACACCCGAAAATTGAAGCTTAAAGACGGAACTATTAACAAGACAGTTTGTCATATACATGATATAGAAAAATGCATGGAAAAGTGGCGAACCTGGTCACGAAGAGCTGGTCGTTTGTTGGGCACAACACAAGACTTCTCATCTTTCTCTTGTGGTGGCTAGCTAACACGGAGCCTGTCTGACATCGAATAGTTGATGGGGAGGCACTGCTACGAATCAATGGAATCAACTCTCTATGTTCCTTAGCTTCTGCATACAGAGAGCAAGTAGAATTATTGTCCCTATACGTAAGAAATCTAAGACTATACTTATTTTTTGTTTTAAACATCCACTTGTACTCCTAGTGGAATTTGAACCCTACAACTACCCATGGAAGGACATGAATCCTACTGCTGGACCAAAGTCCAAACCCATGCCCCATAAACTTAATAAAACAATCACCCATTTAAAATGCAAACACAATTCCAACACCTACATACAACAAACAATCAATAATCCAAAAGTTGTAAACCTGTAATACTAACAGCCATGTCCACGTAAATCAGTAATAAGAATTGACATATCAGAGAAAATGAATGTTATACCTAGTTTCCTTTTCGTCCCCTTATGTCGATCTTCAGCGGGTTCCTGGTGGGAATTCCTCACATTCACTCTTATTGGACTCTTAGCTTGAGAAGGAACATTAGTACCAGGATGTGATCCAGACACGGAAGGGACTCCCGAGTTAGGTTCATTTGCTTTGACAGATTGAGAGACTTTAGGGTTAACTGAAGGAATAAATAGTGGTGGTTTGGATTGATGTTGGCTTAAAGAAGAACCTCCACCAATCTGGAGAGGACTAGCAGACCTTTTTTCACTTCCTATTAAATTTCTGGACGACTTCACATCCTCGTGGTTTAGTTGTGACCTAGACTGAGAATGATCTAGAGAAGATCCTTCCTTCAGTTGAATTCGACTGGAAGTTCTTTCAACTTGTATCCTTTTATCATCATTTGACGAAGATCTTACGGATCCCTTTGCAGTTTCAAGGGCCTTTAGTCGAGCCAGCTGGCGTTTAGTTGATTCTAACCTTTTCTCAGCTTCACCAAGCTGCGTAAGTCATTCAACAAAAACGGCAGAGTAAATATATGGAAAATGTCATAGACCCTCGCCATGGCTTTGGTTCTAACAAATTACCTTCTTTAGTCATATCCAACCTCAACATACAGAGCACACACCAATGTTAACATTGAAAATCAAAAATCCTTTTTTTTGTAGATAAAGCATAAACCGTATGTGCATCCAAGCTCCTAATCTTAGAGTAGTATTGGCAATTAAATTATTAAGATCTGCACAAGTAAAATTTCTATAAGTCTCCAATCAGTGGGATACCACAGCAACCCGCGATTCTGCATAAAGCATTTTGAAATGCCTTTATCAGTCTTGAAATCAGAATGCTAGTTCCTACAGAATGGTCCTTTCTCCATTATTCCAAGCGGCACTACATATTCTATCGCTTTTAGTAACCTTGAAACCATTAGGCTCCCAAGGCTTTCAACTTTACAACCTTTTTAATCAGCCCATATCCACACACTCTTGTAGACATAAGAATCCATTATACTAAATAAATATAAATTAAAACAAGCAGAACAAACAGAATCATTTAAATAGTAATACTAAACTTACAACAACAAAATAGAACAAATTCAATGACCCTTAATAATGAAAATTCATCAACTAAAAAATAATTACAAAAATTGCATAAAATCAAATAACCCCTAAAGCTAAAAAGGGTACCTGTGATTTGTAGTATGTGACCCGATGTCGAAGATGTTCCACCTCTTTGCTACGATGCTCAAGAAGGGCAACAAGGGCTTCTTCTTGTTCATCTATAAATTCCTTTTCTTGGGCAATATCATTTTTATCATTATTATTATTATTATTATTATTATTATTACAAATAATAAAGTTGGGACTTTTTTGAGGCTGCAGTTGTTCTTCTTCTTCAAGTGTTAAAGGCTCATTCTTGGGTCTCTTTGGCGGCGGAAAGCTACTCATTTTATGGTTTTTGTCCTTTTTGTGTCTCGACCGATTCTTCCCGGAGTTTTCGATTGTGTCCTAAAATGTTGTAATGTTGTTTTAAGGTTTTCAAAATTCATTTCTCATGATTAGATGATTCAGTTAGTATATACTTTCAACATCAAAATAAAATCCTTTTACATCAATTAATAATTTATTACACTCTTAATTTTAATTTTAATACATCAATTTCAGATGTGAATTCGGCGGGTCGTCCCCCCTTCCTGGGTCCCTGAACACACATTGTGGTTAAGTTGGCATACCCCGCTCTCGTATCGAATCAAAGGTCAGCCTCCACCAAACAAAGAAAAAGAAGACCATACATTTATTTATCACAAATAATAATAATTTTTAGATATGAAAATATAATTATATTTTCTTATTATTAAGTATAATAATTGAGAAAATTTCAAATAAGATTAAAATAAGGTATTTGATTTTTACACTCCAAATTTTATAACCACACTCCACTTTATCACTTTTTGTAGTTTTTTATAGAGTAAATTGAAGGGTAAAATAGAGAATTTGGAGTGTCATAATCAATTTTTGGAGTGTAAAAATCAAAACCCTAAAATAATCATTTCCCATCTTCAAAAAACACTATTTGGGTGTGTATAGTGTTTTTCATTAATTGTATACAAATTTTCTCATTAACTATCACGGGAAGCCATTGATAGGAGATGAAACTATTCTCTCAAACTCTCTCAAAAGAAATTTGCACTCGGTTTGACTCGATCCATTCGAACTCGAAAAAATTCTAACTCTGAAATAAATATTCAAACTTGACCTAAAACAAAAAAACTCGAAAAAACATTCTATTTGTATTGTACAAACAAAGCGATTACTCGTAAACAACTTTAAATACACTCATTGCGTTTGTATATTAGTGGACTTTGGACTAAATTCTTTTACATTGTCGTACAATTAAATAATGATGTATAATAATTTTCTAGTATAAATTAATATTTCTTTTTGATTTAAAAAACGCAGACAAGTTTACGAGTGGAGCTATTCAAGTCAAAGGATTCCAAGCTATTCGAGTTTTTTATGGTCATTGAATGCGTATTTTTAGCATAATATAAATCTAACATAAGTTATATTACTGCTTTTCAGCCTATAATCTATAAAATGTTACTTATAAAATTCCTCTAGTTGTTGGTCAATTGTTTAACTTTATTTCCCGATTCATTTTCCATATCAAAATGGTTTAACAAGAGAGCAAAGGCAAAGAGTCTTTGTGTCGAACATATATGTTCTTTGTAACTGCTATCATATTATTTCAGCATCCCGATTCTTAAAAAAAAAGTTGAACCGCAACATTAACGGCCCTGTCGCCCCCATTCCAATTCCTATCTATATAGTCTATACTATATACAAAATAATATGAAAACACTATGAGAAGCAATGACATCAACTAAAATTGAGCATCATTTTTGTAAAAGAATGATGTAGATAAGTAAGACAGCTAAATATCAGGGTCTTCAAGGATTTCACTAATGTCAGGAACATAAGGAACGTCCTCGTTCGCTTTTTTCCTCCGCCTTCTCTCAGACTGAGGTTCTCTACCTTTCAAGTCATTGCTATACGATCTTAGTGACGTAGCCAGCTGTTTGTTCCGATGCACTGAAGAGAGGGGCGAAAACAGATTTCAGGAAAGGAAATGAGAAAGTTAGCTACACGATTTGTCAGAGATCAAAGCAAGCGCGCTTTATGTAATACGCTTGAAGAATAAAGAAGTTCCTGGCAACCAGCATTCAGTATTTGTCAATGATCAAAGGTTCTCAACAGAACACAAAAATGCTAACTAAGAACAAAAGAGAGCAACAATAATGGCCATTGATCCAACTGATAATGGGTAATCGCTTCCAATGTCTCACTTGCATCAGGAATATATGAACACAAAAATGCTAACTAAGAACCAAAGAGAGCAACAATAATGGCCACTGATCCAACTGATAATGAGTAATCGCTTCCAATGTCGCACTTGCATCAGGAATATATGAACACAAAATGCTAACTAAGAACCAAAGAGAGCAACAATAATGGCCATTTATCCAACTGATAATGGGTAATCGCTTCCAATGTCGCACTTGCATCAGGAATATATGAACACAAAAATGCTAACTAAGAACCAAAGAGAGCAACAATAATGGCCATTGATCCAACTGATAATGGGTAATCACTTTCAATGTCGCAACTCGCAATTGCATCAGGAATATATGAACACATATTGCAAACAGGAAAATAAATCTACTAGGTCACTCGCATAATGTTCGAACACTAATGTCGACTGACCTGAGAGTATGACGTCTTCCATATTTACATTTTTGCGCCCACCATGCTGTGCAAACAATGCAAGGTCCTTAGCCAGAATCTCTGCTTTCCTAAGCATCAGCCTCGATTAGTCAATAATTAAATTACCCTTTCCAAAAGTTTGATTCGAGTTCAGTTCTATGTAGTGCGAATCGAGCTTGAACCTCATCTTTAGGTTCGACCGACAGTTCGGCTGAATTACATACATTTAATCTTTTTTCTCCACTCTTCTTCTTATTTTGTTTCGAATATTTGAATATTCGTTCGAACTTTGAGCCGTTCGAATCGAACCACGAACCTTCGAATTTGTCGAACCGAATTAGACTTCGGATATTTCCGTTTGTTCGAACTAGAACCGGACAGAACGTCCGAATCTCTACATTCGAACCCTGTCGATGTTCGGTATGGTATCTAAAGTTCTCTACAGAAAAGCAAAAAGATCAATATAGGTTCATTTGATGGCCAATTATTTCCATCTCCAAGCCACACCAGCAAAATAGTCATTTATTTCCATCTCCATAACAATCGTTTATTTAGAAGGTGATATTTTTCAATTACAATTAAATCATTACTTGTAACGCCCCGCACCGGAACACCGGGTCGGTACGTTATTTGATTTGATGGACTGGACTCACAAACCACCACCGGTCTTTCCAGCACGTTTTGTCCTCACTCACGTGCTCACCCGGACACTTCCCAGTGGGTCACCATCCCAGAATTACCCCATGTCAAGCGCGCTTAACTTTGGAGATGCCGAAAAGAAAATACATCTTGATGGTATAAGTAGTACCAATCAAATCATATCAAACATATCACATCACCCACTTTGGGCTGGGTATTACATTACTAAATAAGATTAATATATGATCAAAGTTGAGTATTTTTAATTGTTAAATCAAAACTCTGGCATAAATAGGAATGCAGGTAATCTCATGTTTCTTCATTTTCTATGAAACTTGAGAAAATTGGAGGAATATTAATTGGAGAGCCAACATTTATACCTGCATATTTGAAGGCTAGATCGGAGATACAAGCCACAATTGGTCCAGGAATTTCCAAATCTAATTGTTTTGCTGCTCAATTAACAAACTATAATAAGATAACTGTAACAATCACACCTCTAATAATGAAAATTAGAAAATTGATATTTTGATATATTTTTTACCAAATATTATACAACACAGTAAAATAATTAATAAAAATCAACTCATCAAAAATTTTCAAAATTGAACCAAAAATCATATAGTAAACAATAAAAATCCAAGATTAAATATGATTTTAGACCTTCGGATTCAGAAATGGAGATAGTTGACAAATGTAATCGATCACGCAAGTAGAGATGCTGAGCGGCTTCGTCTTCGTCACTTCCCATATCATTAAGGTAAAAATTGATTTTGAATTATCGAAAAAAAGTCAATGGAAAACGTTTGCATAAAGGTTCGATTTTTCGGAGTTTTTGGAGTAGTATTCTGTCGCACTAAATTGCGCGGGAACAAAGGAGAACAACTGCCCACGTGCATCTGGAAAAACGATAATTTATTAAGTTTTTATAATACTAGTTAACACGGCCCGGCAACCGCCGGGCCAATATTTAGTTTAGTCATTGCCTGGGTCTAACGACAAATCTTTTTATTAGTATTGGTTTCATACCGGTGATGCTTTATAGGTAATATACATATATTTACATTCAATTTGTTTTAGTGTAAACTCTCATGACCTCCTCGATTTCATCCATGTAATCGTAAAAAACGCATTTTAGGAGCAAAAAGAAGGACCTTTCCCATATTAAATATGTCAAAATATAAATAAATAAAAAAATGTCAAAATATACAAGGTGATTTATAAAGTTCCACAACCAATTAGATATAATATGGAGTCCATAGACTCGTTATAGCAAGGCATGGTAAGGAGCCTTGATAGGTTCATTTCTTCCTCTTTTGTCTTCAATGTTGTTTCTTTTGTCTCAGAACCCTTCCTCATACTTATGAGCTCCTTTTGAATCCTATCATACAGAAAGCCAGATATACTTGCAATTCATTAGCTGATTAACAATATCAAATATTAAATCACCCATATATTAATTATGACAATACAACAATCTAAAGATCATTTTTTAATGAACTACTACATTGCATACTTGTTATGGAAAAGAAATTAATATATTAAAAAGTTAATTTAACTTGTGATGAAATACGAACTTACATGTTCCTGGATTACTTTAAACCCGATTGCTCAAAGAAAACGAATTTAGCTCACAAGATCTTAATAAGAAACCATGGCAATGCGTAACAGTAGTGACTGAGAAGTTGGCTAACAAAGATAAAGGAACCTATATCAGGATGCTTATTGATTTGATTAAAAATGTAAATCCAAAATATAAAGAAAACATTTCCTAAAAAATTTTAAGATGAGATTATCTTTGAACTAAAATTCCAGCATGTGTTGCACCGGCATTCCTATTCCACTATTTATCTTCACAAACCAGCAAAGAAAAATGAGGCTTACTGTGTTTTTCAGAAACTCTGGATTCGTTGACAGGGCTTGAATGAGAGAATTACGGTCCTGTTAACAGAAAAAGTACACAAATTATTTGATGTCTAGTGCAAATTCAGAAAAGGTCTACGATTATAATTCATCAGTGTGTCGATGACATATATGTTAAAACATTCACTCGAACCCCTTTATATGATGTCAAACAATTCGAATATTATAATTATTTAGGCTGTATAATAATATTATAATTGCTTTATGTATAACCGATATTTATAAAATTACTCTTGATGATTATATATGCAAAAAAAAAATTGAAAATATGCGTCTTTTTTATGGAATGGGTCAGCTTCTTTATAGTCTACCTTCACCCAGAGAGCTAAACAATCAAAGTTCGTCAACAGCTATTTATGGGCATTCATATTGAACGAGTCAGCATCTTCAACACCATTAATATAATGGCGGTATTCTGGGCATATACAAGCACTTCCAGCATATGCAGCATCGATATAGAACCACAAATCATGTTTCTGTAAATGATCATGCAAGCTCATCATATAATTTATTCTAATAGATGAATAAAAGGTCTACCCATTTAACACATTGCCTAGGTTTATTGGTAACTACATATTTCAACTATCGATTTTCCTGGCAAACTAACAGTCTTAAGCACTTAGAGAACATGTCTATATGTAAAATGATGAACGATAACTTAAGAGGTGGAAAGTCGTCCTTAAAAAACTTTTTAAAAAAAAGGAATAGATCAGATAACTCTTTACCGGCTCATGGATATATCAGGTTGTCAACCAAAATTAAGGAAGTAAAGGGTGCCATCACATGTTAAGTTAACTTCCTACTTAATATACTCATTCAGTACATAGCAAAAAGTTAACTGAAGATTTACCTTTGCAATCATCCCTAAATCGATCAGAGGGTCCACAGCAGTTGATGACATAGTACCTACCTGTTACAGCAATCTTACTCAATTTCGTAAATTCATAAGTGCTGAAAATTCATGGAAAAACATTCATCAATGAATTTCTCATTGTGATGAGTTAATAAAGAGTTGCTCTCTCAATATATAGCCCATGGATCCAAATGTGAGAAACATTTTTCGGACTAATAACTCCCTTACAGAGGCACATAAGAAGAAATGGATTAACCTTGATTCCAAGTTCTGAGTAACTGCTTCATCGAGTAGTTCAGGTGAAAGAGCATAATCATGTGACGAGTCTGCTTTAAGTACCCTGAAGTTCTCTGGATGAATTCCTCCTATTTGAAACAAAACAACAAAATTGTAACATTCCGCCTTAAGAAGTTTATGAGCAATTATCAATTGACCCATATTAACACAAAAGGGAAGCAACTCATATGTTATAATAAGTTCACTAAACCAATAATATAACGGCTGTGCTGTAAGAATCTTGATGGATCAGAATATGTCAAATAACTACCTCAATTTAGAAGCAAATGAGAACTACATACTTTTTCTGCTATTGCTAATCTAGATTTACCTGGCAGGCTTTCTGCAGAGCTGAATGAGTTTGATCAGAAGCATATACCACAAGTTTCCCAATGGACTCCCTGACAACTTTTCTCAGAAATCGATCACGTGCAGCCAAAAGAACAACCAGAACAGCATCACTTGCCGTCCCTTGTATAACACCACCTCCATGCCCTGAGAGACCCCGAACATTTCAGAACGAACATCATGAGACCAATAATAGGGAATGGGTAAAACTAATAAAAGCCTATTCTAATAAATAGAAACTTTGGGAAGCCATAATTCTACATTCCTTATGAAAGAACTATTTGGCCTCAATTCAAATTGTTGTTAAAGGTAAATTTCTGCCATACTATAAAGTTACTACCACTAACAACATGATCATTCTCACCTGTTGAAAGAAACTCATAGGGTAGTTTAAGCGCTTTAGCCAGCCAATCCATAACAATCATTTCCAGTTCCGTTGCAGCTTGCGAAGTAATCCAACTGAAACCCACCATATTAATTCCACCACTAAGCATTTCACTAATAAATCCCGCCACACTGATGTTGCAGGATAATAAGCGAAAAAATCCGGACTTTGCCAATGCGTTACCCCTGGCATTATCTTTGTCTGGACATCTACAGTAATGAAAGTAACATACATCCAAGAAACTCAATTTATTGAATTATAAATCCACATTTTTCCAAAGGGCTAAGCACAATATCAATAAAAACAAGCAAAACATTCAAACATTAAGAACATCTTGCAATGTGTCTGGATGATTTGGCGCAGATCCTGGTAGAAGTTTGCGCAGATATCCAGACTGCACACAGAAAATGTAAACAAAGTAGTATCTCCATTTCAAAAAGATGGCCGAGTTTGTTTTTCAACAGCCACAACTGACAATTAACAAGCCTTTTACTGAATGATACTTAGTACTAATTCCACGAATACAGCTGACAAGGGCGAGGAGGTGTAGTCGGTTGACAACCAATATACTGCAAGATGTCGAAGAATCAAAATATGAATGTAAACGATAACATGTTGCATAGATATCGGAATCAAGATGTCATAATAATTTATAGTGTAAAGACTTCGAAACAAACACCATTACCTTTAAAGGAGTACCATGACTAAGCTAGCATCTTAGAAAAAGAAAGAAAAACAAACAGAAAGATCCCACATTTCACCAATGACACAATCCCCATATGAAGCAAAAAACATAAGGATATGAAGCCCAATATATAAGTAAAAGTTTGTTCCATCAATAGCGATACTAACTACATAACCAATCTTACATAGAAATGTACTCAACACACTATTCACATATCTTCTCGGACATAGTAGAGAAAGAAGGCCATCAAAGTGTGCAGTTGCACACATGCATATTGGAGGTCATTCCTCTGTCAAGATCCTAATTGTTATATTCTATTTCTACACCAATTTCATGTCCGACAATCACATGATAAGTCTATTTTAAACTCATTTTGTCAAATAGTAATCTAAAGACAAGTATCATTTGGTCTTTTTCTTAGAGAATTGCTTCTGTGCGCTTTACAAATATTGATACCTGCACTTGATCATGAGGGACATAGTCCTTCCATTTGAAATGATGCCACCTTCTGATTCCGATTTACTTATAGTCGTCTTTCATAACCATCGCTTTCCCTCCTATAGTAACAAAATTAATTGATCAACAAACGACATATCCGCCACCACATTCAATGTACAACAATATCTAGTAAAGAGATTCATCTCCATCATAACAACATAAAAGAAGAAAATACCTCATGACCCAGAGTTTGTTTCTGTTTGTTAGCTACTTGTACGACAGGAAGTCTCCTGTCAAAGCAAGCAAACTTAAGATAATAAGAGATGCCAATATCATTAATTTATACGTAGTACTAACTAATAAGAAACATGAGAATCACTTGAAATTGGATTATTAAAATTATGAAGCTTGGAAAAATAACACATACATATTTGGTGTCTGATCGACCAATTAGGCGATAACAATCGATAATGCTTGCAATTCATTAGCTGATTAACAATATCAAATATTAAATCACCCATACATTAATTATGACAATACAACAATCTATAGATCATTTTATAATGAACTACTACGTTGCATACTTGTTATGGAAAAGAAATTAATATATGAAACAGTTAATTTAACTTGTGATGAAATACGAACTTACATGTTCCTGGAATACTTTAAACCCGATTGCTCAAAGAAAACGAATGTTGCTCACAAGGATCCCTGATGGTTGCAATAGATCAGCTGATGAAATCTAGGATTTATTTTTCGATTTAAAAGAATATGTAGGAAAGGGAAACAAATGTGAAGAAGACATAGTTGGAATAACACAACATCTAACTTACATCTTTCTTCAATCACGATGTGCTTAACATGAAGATCGATTTCATTAAATCTTGATTAAGTAAGAAATAAATCTTAAGTTGGATGAAAAGGAGAAGGAATTCGTTGTCCGTTCCCTTGAGCAGGGATGTGAGTCGATGGGGACCAATTGTTGTTTGAGATGAAGGAAGAATGATGGTGGAAGGTTCGAGAACGTTGCAGTAGAAGGTAGAGTGAAAATGGGTGGTGTGGGGCAGGGGGAGAATTAGATCTTACGCGTATAAAATGGTTTAGAGGAAATTCTAGAGTATTCTTTAAAGTACACCTTTTAATGCGGGCGGTACAAGCAAATGTTGCAGCCAGGCGCGTGAAAATTATTGATAATGTACAACTTATTAAGCACAACGTACAATCGCTGTATGCGTGTAGACGATGACGCGCGCGTCTGACGACTGACGAAGCGCGTGTCATACAATGCCATTCATTCTTAGAAATAATCTTATATTGTAGATATCAAAAACAAATTATTAAAGTGTGAAGTATATCTATTTAATTATAAATGATTAGTAATTTTTATTAGTATTAACAACAATGAAATAATGATTCAAAAAAAAAAGTGGTGGGTATATATGATGAATTGGTGATGAGTTAGAAAGGTGTTGATAGGATGACGATAATATAAAGGTGTTTACCATATATTTAATGTTGTGAATTTCATAGATTTTTATCTCATCTCAATTATTTAGGATCAATTATCTCATATTAATTTCTTTTTAAAATTCATCCCTTTGTGTTTTCTATAAATAGGACTTATTTCATTTGATTTGGATATAGAAAAAATATTTTTATTAGATTATCATTCATAAACTCTTTTTGTTTAATTTTTAAACATCTTCTTTTGAAATTATTCTTATAACTTCCAAAATTTCAGTAATCATCAATTTCAATCTTCCAACCAACCGCGTCCTCAAATATATCAAATTTTGGTTTTGCACCAAATATCAGCATGTCTTCATCTATGCCAAATTTTCGTCCATATTATGGATCGATAATGGAGTTTCAACCAACCCATACAATCCTTATGTGACAATGGGAAATGATTTTGTTACAAACACTGGAGAAACAAAAAATTTCAGAATTTTCAACATAAATGACTCTTGGTTGCGATAATGGTGCTAAGGAAGCCACTCCAACTGCTGAAGATTCAACTATTGTTTGAAAAAAAAAAGCTCAAAATGGACCACTACTGAAAATCCCGTACTACTTTGTGGGTGGATTAAATGTGAAACAGACAATGTTGTTGGCAAAAATTAGAAAGGAGAAACATGTTCGGTAAAATTAGCGAATGTTGGTAAAAGCTCATGAATTATATAAAAACGGGTGATCGGAGAATGGCGTATTGGTAAAAGCTCATGAATTACATAAAAGCGGTAATAGTGGCAATTTTACTTTGATGTATGAGTAGTGACAGTTGTCCGAGATCAACCACGTCACGGAACTCAAGTAAGAAGAAATACTGGAGTTGATAGCAGTGAATCTAAGATATCACGTGAGAGTGATGTAGGTGACTTGAACTCGGTTTTAATCCATTGCTCGTCCTATGGGGAGATAGGCGGCTAAAAAAAAGATTAAAAATAAAAGTAAATGAGCAACCTTGAGAGTGGTTAACGAATAGTGGGCAGAATTGGAACAATTCAACGAGAAAGTCAGAATGATCGGATAAAATAACCACACAACAGCAGGAGGCATACACAATTAAAAAGATGAAAATGTGGATGAAGCTAAGTGCGAAGGAGCATCTTGATGATCAGAGCAAAAAGCTTCTTGAAATGTTGGGCCTCGAATTGTTTAGACAATAGTTCATTATTATTTTTCCAGTTGTACTATATGATTTTTAGCTTTATGCTGGTGTGCTAAAATTTATGTTAATGTGCTAAGCCTTATGTAGTGTGCTCAGCTTTATGAAAATGTTGATGTAAGTTTTCTGCATTGAATAAAACTATTATTGTCACAAATCCGTATCTCTTAATTCAATTCTCACATCAATACTCGGTGTCCTCTCGAATCAATATATAAGATTTTGAATATTTCCTTTACTATTAATTAGTTTTCGCACAAAACCCCATAAATTCTTAACGTTAGTGCAAATTTAATACCTTTAACAATAGTCCCTTTATGTCCATTGTTTTAGACCACTGCTTAGGAACGCGAAGGCCGGGTTGGACCATTTTCATCAGACGGAGAAAGCACGTTCAACAAGCTTTTACTTCCCCCGTCCTCCACGTTCAACCACTAGTCATGTAGTATAACTTAAAAAAAAAGACCAAGTCTTGAGATTAAAAAAAAGACCAAGACACCAAGTCTACACGGCAAAAGAACGTTAGCAATAATTAAATTGTCTTGTATTTTTACTCTATTAAATATTTTATATCGAGCCAATCGGGTTTATTTGTGTCTATTTCTAATCTAACTCGGTCCTCAGCTCTTCGAGTCCAAACGTCTAATTAATTCAAGTCATTCGGGTTAATATCAATACGATTCAAGTTAGAATTATATAACGCCATGTTCTATCACTTAAACTCATATTTGTAATAATAACGCTCACGAGGCATAGGTCAAATGATAAGGGGTTTCACTATAAAAATCTGCTTGTGGGTGGTTACCCAACCTCTCTGGGCACTCTTGAGGTAGAGTTCCGAGCCGTTAGAGGCACATCCCGGATTCACCTCTTCTGTTGGGCGATAGGCTAGCCAAGCGGAACGCCTTAAATGAGCATATCATTTATATTTGTAGTAATAACATCGCTTGTGGCCCTACCGCTTCCCAACTTTAGATTCACATGCACAACAAGGACAAAAAACTTGAATCCTTTTTGATATGATATCCATTATTCAGAATTATTAGTTTATAGTGGACTCATGGTCCTTGAGAATCCTGTAAAGTAGAAGCAAACCCAATAAAATCGTTAATGCAATCAAATGCTGCCTATTGTCGTTATGTATTCGACCACTTCTAAAACTTTAATGACATAAATAAATTCATACATGTTAGCGTATTGAGATTGAATACAGTTTTTCGTGAATTGAAGAAAAAATAATCGTGAGTTAGGAAATGTGAAAGAAATTGACGTGATTAAAAGTGCCAATACTTGACAAAATTCATCTGCTAGGGCCCCCAATGGGACGAGAAAAACTGAGAAAAAAAATCAATTATTAAGCTGAATACTAAACAAAAGACTAGTCAAATATCCACTCCTGTGTGGACTGTGGAGTATTCTTTGCCAATTATTTTCTTATTTTATCAACTGAAAGCAACACTTTAATTATTGTATTCATATCAAAATGATTTTCTGTTCATGATCTTCTATTCATGATCTTCTATTCATGATCTTATATTATAAGAATGTTTCATTTTGATAGATAATTCATAACATTAATTAATGGATAATTATCTATAGCTTTCTCGGTTATTAATTGATTCGAAATTATTAGAAACATTTTTTTTTTTTGATAATTAGCGATGAATTGTGACTACAATGATATTACAAACATGAATACAGAAATTGCTAACTAATAGAAAGTTAGAGTATAATATGAGACAAATATGTCTCCAACAAGGTTCGAACCCATGACCTCTTACATGAAAGGTTGGGCCGGATGCCACTAGGCTATTGAGCCATCGGCCAAATTATTAGAAACATAGTTACAAATATTGATAATAATGTCTTTTAAACTACAATAAATTCTAGGCTCCAAATGGGGCTATTAAGTTATAAAAATTCAATTTTGCCCCCAAAATCACTATTCATGCTAAATTTGACGGACGTAACGGAATAGAGACTAAATTTAACCATTGGACACACTTTCAGGGACTATTTCCGCAACAGTGCCACTTTCGGGATCAAAATGCACCAGACCCACTTATTGAGATCATTTTAGCAATTAAGTCCGGATAATTGAATTACATTCATGTAATTTCTTCAGAAATAAGATTATACACGTAAATTTTTAAACTACAATAAATTCTAGAAAATAATTACTTATATTCGTGGTAAGGGAGAAAAATAATTGAGGTATCTGATGATAATTATCCTATACTCCTCTGGATAGTGTCAGTGTAGTGACTCGACACTTTCTTTCCACTTTCGATTCCAACCTGACACTCCTCCATAACCTCGACAAGCTTAGTTGAAAACGACCAAATTTGTCAATTATACGAAGTTACCTAGATGAAAACGACCCTTTAATTTACATTTCCTGTATTCTTCAGCAGAACCATTCTTGATGTTGACTTATTTCCTTATTTATAGTAGTAATTTCTTGGTTCTGAAGATGACTAATTAGTTATTACATTCACTTCTCTCTCATGTTTTTCATAATCATGGATAATTTTGGGGTATGTTTGATGGTTTTCTTGGTGTGTATTGCAAAATGTGTTGAATCGAAGTTCATGGTGTACAATACTTCAGCTGGGATTGATCCTGGGAAGCTTAATGTTCATTTGGTTCCTCATACTCATGATGATGTTGGCTGGTTAAAGACTGTTGATCAGTACTATGTTGGCTCTAATAATACTATCCAGGTTGCTTCCCCTCAATGTTAATTCTTGATTCAATGTTAATTTCGGCTTCTTTTTTTGGAATAATTCTTTATGTAATTTGTAATTTGCAGGGAGCTTGTGTTCAGAATGTGTTGGATTCTTTGATTCCGGCATTGCTCGCTGATAAAAATCGAAAATTTATATATGTTGAAATGGTTAGCTGTTATGATTATTTGTTGCTGTGCTCTGTTTCTTGAATCTCTGTCTTTGTGTGTCAGTGTGTGTATGTATGTAATGATATATGAAGTTGAAGATGGTTTTGTTTGTTTTCATTGGGGCGCTTGCTTAGGCTTTCCTCCAGCGGTGGTGGAGGCAACAGAGTGAGACTATGAAGAGCACAGTCAGGGAGCTTGTTAGCTCGGGTCGACTTGAGTTAATGTAATTATTGAAGCTCTTATCTGGATAGTAGAAATGATTAAGCAAGGATGATGTGTGATTAAGAGTTCTATTCATTTATCACTATATGAAGTATATGCTTTGAATTGTCTATTCCCCTAGTGGTTTTGTTAATGAATCGTGATTATGCTTTTGATGTAGAAATGGGGGTATCTGCATGCATGATGAAGCAGCAACACATTACATTGACATGATAGATCAAACTACATTAGGACATAAATTTATTAAAGAGGAATTTAATGTGACACCACGGATTGGTTGGCAAATTGACCCTTTTGGACATTCGGCTGTGCAGGCTTATCTTTTGGGGGCAGAGGTACTGCCTCTGACAGTTTGATTCTTTATTAAACACCTGACTTTGTTCGAATTGTAACATCAATCGTTGTACTCTCGATGTTAATAGTAGATTAATCAATAGAGCCGCTCTAAATGGAACGGAATTGAAAATATGAAGCATCTAAAGAAATGAAATTCCATCGTGGCCATATATACAGTAATTCTCTAAACATACCTCACTTGGTAACGATAGATTGCATCCTTTCCTTGTTTAGGTTGGATTTGACTCTTTTTTCTTTGGACGTATTGACTATCAAGACAGAGCTAAGAGGAAAAATGAGAAAAGTCTTGAGGTTATATGGCGGGGTTCTCGAAGTCTTGGATCATCCTCACAGGTTAGTGATGTTCGTTGTTTCATTTAATAACGTATATTAAGTTTTGTAAAATTATGTTGTTAGGTCTACTTGTATTTGTGCTGACAATGCTTTAGTGCTGCAGAAGTATTCATGCTGCTAGAAGTTGTAAATAAGCTCTCAGAGCAGAAAAGGAAACGGAGATACATTTTCTAGAAATTAACCCATTAATACAACTCACGCTAAGCAACATATATCACTCGGAGATACATAAGCAAAGCGATACAGTATTGCTACAAATATACTAAAATAATCTAAGCTAGGTGATGCATCTCCTGCAGAGATAACTATGCTAAGCTACAAAAGTCCTTCAAAAAACATATATTAGGAAATTATACCTTCAAAAAATATATGTCTTCCAAAGAGAAATGGCATTCCTATTGATAGTTGTAAACTAGCAAACTAAAAAGAAAACTTTTCCATTTGTTCTACAAGCATTGTTTTAATGCTAGAACATATCTTCAATCACAATCTTCATCACGTTTGAACTACTGGATTCCTTGTTTGCAAATATGTTCTATTATTTTTTATTTCTACACATAGTGTTTACATGTATCTATGGCCTACAGTTTGATCATTAGTCCTGTAATACTATGTTTTCCTTGTGCAGATATTTGCTGGTGCATTTCCTGAAAATTATGAACCACCAAGTGGGTTTTATTTTGAAGTTAATGATGAATCTCCTATTGTTCAGGTACATTTGTAAATAAAAATTATGGAGGAATATTAGTTGAGTACTGATCATTTCTTCAGGAACTAATTATGCCTCTTTTCTATTGAAGGATGATTTTGACCTGTTCGATTACAATGTTCAAGAACGTGTCAATGATTTCGTTGCTGCTGCTTTGTCACAAGTAAGTTAGAAAATGTAGTTGGATCTTAACCCGAAACCTGTGGTTTAAACTTTTGTGTAACAAGATCTGATAGCCGAAGTATATGGTTGTCATTTGTATATAATTTTGAATTTTAACACCGTAGTATCTATAGCATTTTGAATTTTAAAGCCGTGGTATTCTGGTTTCAACCTTTTGAGTTCTGAACTACTATCTCTAAAATGACTTCATGAGACTTTATTATTGAAGTATATGTATCTTCAAGATGTAATCTCACACATGAGATGAAGCATTTTTCTTGCTAATTTCGACTAGTTTGATGGTGCGATGTAGTTTCTTAATTTACTAATTCTAGTTTACTAAATTTGTAACCAGGCTAATATTACTCGCACCAATCATGTAATGTGGACAATGGGAACAGACTTTAAGTATCAGTATGCCCATACATGGTATAGGAATTTGGACAAGCTCATCCACTATGTAAACCAGGTCAGTCTTTTATTAAAGTCATGACATGTTACCGATGATCTCATTCTTCTGTTCAGCTGCCCACTTCTCTACCTGGATTGTTGTTATGCCTGTTCTAAATTAAAAAAATTCGTCATCTTATGAATGATACATTGTGGTTGATTCAACATGCAAGCCGCTGCCTGCTGATATTTTATTGCTCCATGACTGTCTTTTTCCTTTCCTTCCATATAAAGAACATTTAATATACATAATCGATGCCATGAATTAGAACTGCTTGATTGCCACCTTTCAGATGATACAGGCAACATTTGTAGCCTTGAGATCAGCTAAACATTTTTTGTTGGCAAGATGGCTGTGTGCCTCGCCACCTTTCAGAGAGTTCTTCTTGGTCAATATACGTAGATTTGATATCAGCCAAACGATTTTTTCATTCGCAGGATGGCCGTGTTAATGCCTTGTATTCGACTCCATCGATTTACACAGATGCAAAACACTCATCAAGTGAAATATGGCCTCTCAAGACTGATGATTACTTTCCGTAAGTATATGTAGTGAAGTTTTTCTCAGACTTATTAACCTGAGTAATTTATGACTAGTCCTGCGATATGAATTCAATATATGTGTCAGGTATGCTGACCGTGAAGATGCTTATTGGACGGGCTACTTTACGAGTCGACCAGCCGTGAAAGGCTATGTTAGAACAATTAGTGGCTACCTTCTGGTTAGCTACTCTATTATTTCTTGCAGAAAGACACTGAGATTTCTATATCCATAGCAGAATATGTGTCTTGATTGTAATAAATATGTACATGTTTAGGCAGCACGACAGTTAGAGTTTCTCAAAGGAAGAACTAGTGGGAAGCCCACAACTGATTATTTAGCAAATGCATTGGCGATTGCTCAACATCATGATGCTGTTACTGGAACAGAGCAGCAGCATGTTGCTGATGATTATGCTAAACGGCTGTCTATAGGTTACAAAGAGGTCCACTTAGATTGAAATTTCAACTTCTTTGGTTATAATCAACATTTGAATGAGCCTTTTCTAATCTTAAATTCTTCTAGGCTGAAGATGTGGTTGCGGATTCACTAGCTTGTTTGGTACAGTCAACATCACCATCTAAGTGTGAGAATGCTGCAATAAAGTTTGAACAGGCAAGCTGACTTCTGAATCTGTATAGTTAATGCAATAACATCATGTATATATAGAGTACTTCTCTAATCAGCATTATACTCTTCTTCACTTTGTTCACGATCAAGCACTTTAATGTGTACATAAGAATATTCATTTATTTTCTTTTATTAAGATAGGAGTATAATTGGACTTGCATAACAGTTGCCCTGTCCTTCATAATAGAGGAGAAGAGAGTGACCTTTCTATTTTTTTCTTCTCTTATATATTCTTATTACAGGGTATGATGAATTAACTGCTATATTTTATTTGATCTCCAGTGTCCCCTTCTGAATATTAGCTATTGTCCCCCAGCAGAAGTTGATTTATCGCTTGGGAAAAAATTAGTAAGTATTATGCTTGATTCATCCTTCGTAATCCTATTTATAGTATACAGATAAGCTCATGTTATTGCCATATAAAAGTTCAGAGAAAGGAGTGTAGGAAAGGTGTTCCTGGATTTCCATTGAATGCTTCAGGTTTTCATTTGTAGGTGGTGGTTGTCTACAACTCTCTTGGATGGAAAAGAACGGATGTTGTGAGGTTCCCAGTAAGTAAAAGTTTAACTCAATCTGTGATTTTGTGTAGCTTGGTATATCTGACTATCCTCAATTCTTTCGATTTGCAGTTTGTTTTTATTATGATTGTTAGATTATTATCAAGATCTATGTCTTTAAAAAGTTTCCGTTTACATAAGGGTCACATGTGTATTAGTATAGGGCTCCTCGTTATTGATCTTTTACCAGTATGAAACTAATTTAAAATAGTTATTTCTCAATCAGCTTAGGCGCAAGTGAATTATACAATGACTAACAATCTATGGTATACCATATTTATACTTGGTAAACTCATCGTATGTACAGTTCGAAAAAAAATATGCTAATTGAACACAACAGAGTGAGTGGGTGACAGGTGGACTTTGTGGTAGTTATGAACAGAACAACGTGAGACTGTTGAATTTTTAGATACTTGTGACATTGCGTCTTCTAGTGAAGAATTTCCTAAGTTCAATAGGAATCTTGAGGATTATTGACCACTAAATGTGCTTGGTGGAAAATGTCCTCGATCAAATAACAACACCTTATAAATCTTTCTACCTCTATTTTCTCAATTGTATAGCTGAAAATGCAAGTACCACATGCTATTCCTTTTTACGCATCTGGCTGCAGGTTGTCAGCAAGAATGTTGTTGTTCAAGATTCCACTGGAACTGAAATCGAATCGCAGCTACTCCCTGTTGTCAATGCCTCGATGGATTTAAGGAAATATGCTACTGCATATGTAGGAAAAACCCCAAGCATGGGTCCACTATACTGGCTTGCTTTTACAGTAAATGTTCCTCCAATGGGTTTCATCACCTACGTTATTACTTCTAAGACAAGTAGAGGTACTCAGTTAATTTTTCAAATCAATGTCGCCTAGAGCCTGAGTTATGGTGCCATATTTTTATTTTGTTTATACTGACTTGGCATTATGTTACATCTGCATCAGCTTCTGAAGAAAAATCATATCCCGCTGAAGTTCAAGAAGAGACCGTTGAAGTAGGACCAGGTGTGTTGAAACTTGTGTACAATGATGGAAGAGTTTCACAGTATGTCAATAGCAAGAGTGCGGTATGTAAGATTACATGATTTGTCTTTAATTGTTGCCATCTTTTCCTTGGTCATTGATCTCTGCATTACACATTAATTGATCAAGAGTTGTTACAAAGTATATCTACCTTTTTATTGTTGGTATGATGATATGTGTGTTCACCTGAAATTCCCTCCCTCGAGTGACTTGAAGGCATGCATGGTTTTAATATATTTATTATCCATATCTTTTTAATTGTTGAAGATCAGAGCACCACTAGAGCAATCATACAGTTACTACTCTGGATATGATGGAAGCCAGGATCCTGTAAACTTTCAGGTAATATATGTTTCTGTGAATTTCTCTTATTCTGTTTCTTTCTTATTTTAAAAGACGTAGAGAGACGACCTTGTGGTTGTCCCTTTAATCTCTTGCTCATTGAGATCCAAGATTCTTTGCATATCAGGTTCAATTTGAAGGACTAATACTGGTTATACTGCTATATGTAGGCATCTGGAGCTTATGTCTTTCGCCCAAACGGTACATACCCCCTAAGTTCAGAACACAAGGTACACATCTTACATCTATGAATCTTGAACTTGACACTAACCTTACTTAGGTTGGATGGTGATCTGACCAAGTTTTTGAACTAGCAGGTTCCAATCACAGTTTTACGTGGATCACTATATGATGAAGTTCACCAGAGGATAAATTCTTGGATATATCAGGTCCATTTGCTTATATAACTTGTCTATATTTCATTTTCTCTTACAAAATGTTTGGAGCCTAACCTAACTTTGTTGATTTTGAGAAGTACCATTTCTTTTTTGGTGAAAGATTTTGTGATGTACTATAATATTCATAAATTATTTCCTTTGTTTGGCATTCCTGTGTTTTGAAGTTAACTGAACAGCTCAAGTTTCACATATTTGATGTGCCTTGATAACTTTTCTTCTAGAAACCACAATTCATAAGAACACTCAACAATATTTTTCTTGCACTTCAGCTGCTTTTTTATTTAAATCCAAATGATAACTCAAACATCAGTGTCTGAACTTTGGTATATTATCTCACATTTAATCTCTCGCTGATCAGATTACAAGGGTTTACAAAGATAAGGAACATGCTGAGATTGAATTTATTGTAAGTAAACCTTGCCTTTAATTGTTGTCTCATGTTTTCCGCACCATCAGCAAAGGTGGTTAATTAGAACTACAGAGAAACTAGGTCTGGCATATTTTCATTAGAAGCATTCCATGTTAGGTTGGACCTATACCCGTTGATGATGGAGTTGGCAAAGAGATTGTAACGAAGGTCAAATCCTCTGTCAAAAGCAATAAAACATTCTACACGGATTCGTGTGGACGTGATTTCCTGGAAAGGGTATGCTGCATGCTCCTATGCCTTTTCATTATGCATTTATGCTTTCATATGTGGATTTCACTTGCCTAGTAATCTAGCCTGTAAGACCTCGCTGATTGTTCATTGAATATGAATAATTTTAATTTGGAAGTTTGGATAATTTATGATCCAGTAATTTCTTCTACTTCCCTTGTCAGAACATTAATTTAGAAGCAAACTCTGACTTGCAGATTAGGGATTATAGAGCTGATTGGAAACTTCAAGTTAATCAACCAGTTGCAGGAAACTATTATCCAGTAAGTATTCAGAACCTGTCTAACTCTTGGTTATAATAGAATTCACCAAATGGCTCATTAAAATACCTACGCTTCTTATCTATTATGAAGTATTAGAGATGTTGTTTGCACTGCACTATTGGATCAATTCGAAAACAGCCTCCTTATTATCACAGGGGTATGGCTGATACTGCCCCCCCCCCCCCCCCCCCCCCCCGGTACCCCTCCTAGTCTGGAGCCTCTTCGAAGGCACTGGGGCATGTTAATGGATGTAATGCTAACCTTCTGTTATATATACGAGCGATTTGCACAAAATTGAAAAATTATATTATAGAGAAGTATGATATTATGTTTCACAACTAGTTTCTGAGTACTATTGTCATTGTTCGGCATCATGAAATCCAAATCACCCTGTGTGTAAAAGTTTCTACAAATATGACTACTAGAATGTTGTTGAGGCGGAAAATAGTTCTGCATGTATATGGATACCAAGTTGTCCTGCCTCTTATAGCATCAACAGACTCACATAGCTGATGATCTTTCTTACTAATGTTGCTAAAACTAGTATTATTAATAGCAAAAATGAAAAACCAAAACTGTTTCTCCTGCTTCATGAAAGGATTATATTTCAGAATTGTTAGGTTATTAAAGCACGTCTTGTTAGTTCCATAAAATAGAAAGTTACAATAGAATGTAAAAAAGAGTGAATGTGTCATGAAAATGTTCCTGTTGGCTACCAGGTTTGTTCACAGAATCTTTCTTCTGTCTTCAGATCAATCTTGGAGTGTACATGAAAGACGAGAACACCGAGTTCTCAGTATTGGTTGATAGATCTGTTGGAGGTTCCAGTATTATTGATGGTCAATTGGAGTTGATGCTCCACAGGTTATTGAAACCATGTCTTTCTTAACTCCAAAAGTAAGTATCAAAATATATATGATGTTCAATTCATGCCTAACTATGTCATGCCTCTGTTTTCTTTTTTTACCAGGAGACTGCTCCATGATGATGGTAGAGGTGTAGCTGAGGCATTGAATGAAACTGTCTGCATATCTGAAGAATGCTCTGGATTAACTGTAAGCAAACTGTATCTGTTTCTTTGACAATCTATTCTGCTTGCCAAACGAAACCTCAAACCGCAAATTAAGATGAAAAAAATACACTGCTTGTTTTTCCGTCTGTGCTTGTTTTTTCGTCTGGACTTTATGTGCTTAACGGAAGCGGGAACCGATGACCCAATGGAGACATCATGTTCTTATAGCCGACCCCACTCAGTCTGAGTGGCTTGGTTTGGATAAAAATCTGGTAGGCATGCCGCCTTGGGTTGGTTGTTGCAGAGCTTCTACAATAATTACAATGGAAGAGAACAGTTTGGACTTTTGAGTCCTTGGTTTTTTAACTACCTTCTACTTATTCTTCAACAAGGCATGATTTACTAGCTTCTTTCTTGCAGATTCAAGGGAAGTACTACCTCAGAATTGATCCTGCTGGAGAAGGAGCAAAGTGGCGTCGATCGTTTGCTCAGGAGATCTATTCTCCATTTCTCTTGGCCTTTTCTGAGCAGGTTGTGAACTTGTGAACAACCATTATGTCTTAGTCTTATTTCCCATGTGCTTCTGTGAACTTCTCTTGCTCTTCTCTTTGTAGGATGCTGATAAATTTGAGAAGTTTCAAGTACCAACCTTTACAGCAATGGACCCTACTTACAGTCTACCAGATAATGTCGCCTTAATCACCCTACAGGTACTTCCACGCAGTCGAACGTAACAAGATTCATCTCTGTATTCATCTATGTCTTCTTAATTTCTTTTCCTGTTCTGCTTCAGGAGCTCGAAGATGGAAAAGTTTTACTTCGTTTAGCTCATTTATACGAGGTAGATCTCCTGATGCTAAATAATCAAAACATTTAAGCTTTTATGGTCTAGTGATGCCAAGTAGATGCACCTATATGCATGGTATCATGGACCACAAAAGGTATCGGAAACTTACTGCGCTGATTGTCTGACATAGGTTGGAGAAGACAAAGACTTATCGATTATGGCAAGCGTGGAACTGAAGAGACTGTTCTCAGATAAAAAGGTCCAGATAGCTGCATGCTTTTCTGCTGCGTTTTATGATTGCCATTTTATATGTTCAACTGTAACAGAGCAATATTTATGAAAAATTTATTTCAGATAAATGCAATTAAAGAAATGAGTTTATCTGCAAATCAAGAAAGAGAAGCAATGGAGAAGAAAAGATTGACATGGAAAGTGGCAGACTCGAACACCTTGCAGAACAAAGTGAAGAGGGGAGAACCTGTGGATCCGATAAAGTTGGTGGTGAAGCTGGCACCTATGGAGATACGCACATTCATCATCGACATCATCAAAACACAATCAGATCATGGAAGGTGAGAAAACTTTATGTTGGTGCTGACTTCTTAACAACTTTGCTGCTCAAGTAACAAGTCTTGAAGTACTATCTTAATATATACTTGTACGCCAGGCGCAAAAAAGGGCTTCAGAAAGGGCATCACTCCCTATAGTTTTTCTTCAACGAAATGCGAGGCGCGGACTCTTTTGCTGCTGTGCAACATATGGTTCAGATTTTACTTCAATAATTTGTATAGCTTCCGAAGAGTTTTGAGTGTACTTGTATCGAAATGTATTTCATGTTTTGTTCACTATGTGTTTAATGTCTAAAATATTATCCTGCACCTCGTTTATATGTCTCTCATTGTGCCTTGATTGATCAGTACTCGTATGGAATTACCTAAATTGGTCATTTTAGAGATTTGGTCTACTTAAAAATTGATATAGAAAGTATATTGAAACATAATATTTTCATCATATTTTAATAATGATATTATAATTGTGATTCAAATCAATCTATGAGTGAGCTTTCATTATTGGAAGAAACATTTTAAAATTTGTACATGAAGATTATTGGAAGTAGAAAACATGGTTCCACTTCCATCATCAAATCCAATTCAAGTTTGATCAACTTATTAACGGTCCTACATACGGGTAAGATTGTACACAAATCAAGCTGCGTCAAACCAACGAGCTACTTCACCATACCCTCGACCATAACACCTACCCGATATTGGTTCAATCTAGACTCGACAAAGCAAATGTTATCGAACGAGTCTTGTGTTCAATAATATTGACATCCAATTCCATCAAACAAGCCAAACAAAATGCTTAGTAATCAACGTCTCTCTGCAATGATCAATCTTAGTCCACACCCTTGACCAGTTGACCACCAATTTAATCTCCTAATTTCCCAAATCGATCGATAATTGAGTGTGATATTATCAGCGTAGATGTCGATAGAGATCAAGCTTTCCCGATCTAATCGCACTTTCCGCCCCAATGTACTCATATTTATGCTTTTTTTTTCAAAATGATTTTTCTTTTGGTGGAAATTTTAATTTTGAACAATATTTTTACTTTTGTTGTGATTGTATATGTAGGAGGCTTTGGAAGGAAAAATAATAGCTAAAGTTGCATCTTCAATTTCACATCAAGGTATTAAACTCAAAGTCAAAGGCTCAGTCCACTTGCAGGTTCTATTTCTTATATCAGTCAATTCGTTTTTTCAAAATATTTTCATAATATTCTGTTTTTGTAATTTTCTAATATACAAAGTAATTAATGACTAAAGTTGTACCTAAAAAACGTGAAATGTATTAAAGTGAAATGGAGGGCGACCTGTTTCTATGACAAGTATCAAGAGATAGTATTTCTGCATTTTAACCGTTACATTGCATCGGCATGGTTTTAGTACATTTGAAAGGAACCTATCTAAGCGGGGTTAGGGAAATTTCGATATTGTTTTCGAATTCCGAGTTGACGTAAGAATAAGTACAGACACTGTTACTACCTATAACGGCCATAAGTGACGTAGGCAGTGCAACGAGCCATTTTGATTTTACTTCATTATATTGAAGAGCCCGAGGATACAACATCTTTGACTCCGTAAGACATGTAAAAATACATATTTACTATTAACATGATAATTTTTGTTGGAACCATTGTTATGCGTAAGGATGTAAACGGACCGAACTATACCGAACGTAGCTACGTTTGAGTTCGGTCCGCAAGGGGTTGAACCGGACAGAACTATTTGTGAATCGCACTCAACCTTACGTTCGGCTCGGTCCGCAATATGCGAACCAGATCGAACTATTTGTGAACTGTGCAAACATGTTCGGTTTGGTTGGAAAAAATCTTCGATGCGATTGGATATTTCGGCAGATGAGAACGAGATAACTCATGAGTAATGAGTAGGAAATCAAGAGATATGAAGTGGAAGTGATTTTTATGATTTAAGTTAGGTTAGACTAACTAATGGACTATGTCTATGAAGTACATATAATATATTGGATCAATGAAATAATGGTGTCTAATATGTTGACAGGTCAGACCGAACTTCGCACCGTTCGGTCCAATCGGTCGAACATCCATTTTTAACGTTTGCGTATACGTTTGCATATGTGCCCCGAGCCGCGAGTCGAACGTTTTCAAACCGAATAATGCGAACCGAGTCGAACGTTTTACGTTCACTCACAACCCTAGTTATGTGTGTCAAAATGAGATGCAAAGTTTGTTATATTCACTGGTGAAATAACTGGACAATCTTTCAGAAACGGATATAATATCTTTATTTTTTACTTGTGTGTTTGAATTTGTTGATTTTTCTTAAATGATTAGGCAAATAATTCGTGCAATTATATAGGTTCGTGGTGGATCAGCTGGAGTTATCGAGTCACTTTATGGCGTCGTTAAACCTATACCGATCCTGTAACGAACCTCTCTGTCTCTTTATCTATGAAACGAGCTATTGCTCTTAATTTCTTTTGTTATTTTGTAATTGCATTTTATTTCATTTCATGAGTAATATTGATAAAAAGATTGGAGGCGCCATATTTATGTAGCCATATTTAGGTGAGTTTCCCCTTGTTTTGCCAGATAAGCATCTAGTCAATATATCAATTCAAAGGAGAGTTTTGTGGAAAATGCGATAATCTTGAGATATATATTAAATGCGAGTGAATTTAGGCTCTCCAAAGTCTAAACCTGTTACTTACAAGGAATTCATATTGGGGAAGTTTGGAATACTAATAGTTTGTAGTGTATGTTCATTATACTAAACTATGTATGTATTGATGTATCTGAATTAATATTAATATGTAAGTAATTCATTATACTTTAGCTTCGTCAACGTTTCAGTGACGACAACATAAATGGGCAGAATGGCCCTCGATTCTGAAGTTGTTTGCTCCGCCTCCTCATAATAATTTGTCTCATGTGACTATTTGTTATTAGCCCTTCATATAAATAACACAGTTGATCCCAAACAGGGTATTGTTGAATAAACCAAGCAAAGTGAATAATGTCTTTTGTTAAATGTAAAATTGAAATATGAGTTGGTCAAATCTGAAGAAGAAAGTGCCTATGTAATTATCTAATTGTTGGGTTTGCAGTTATATGTTTTTCTACCTACTTGTCTGAACAAGTAAAGAATGATTTTCTGATGGTGCGCAAACTCATTCCATGGCAAGATAATACCGAACTCAAATTCGTTACCTCTCTTTGATTCATGTTGACATGATTTTAGTGTTTTCGATATGTATTTGGATGAATGCAATTTTATGAGTTTTTACTGCTGCTTTATAACTTCGATTTGCTCAAACAAAATTTGTTCTACAACAGGAAGAAAGTCTTTGATGTCCAGCCTTCTGGAAGGATCGGATCGGGCGTGGTAGAGGTATAGGAATAGTTCGTTGTAAATTTTCTTTTCTCATTCTGTAAGCCATTATGCAACCATTAATAGTTCCGGTCTTACATGTCACCGCAGTCAATATATACTATTTCTTTCTAGATACCTTTTTCAGTGAGGCTGAGAGATCGCGGCGAAGACAATGTGGAAAAGATGTATGAAACCTTTCATGGAGGAAACATCAGCATTCAGGTACATTTTTAATATTTAACAAATTCCATTTTTTGTCATGCTACGACATCGTTTTTTGGGAAACATTCTCAAGCTTGATCTAACGGCTTTCTTAGTATTTTGCAACTGTGGATGTAGTGAGAGGATATCTGAAAAAACCCTTGACAGCAACAACGGAGTTTATAATTGAAAGTGAAAAAGGTACTACTCTTGTCATCTCTGATCCACTTTAGTTCCTGTATTTTGAAATTCTTACAAAGATATGTCTGTATATCTTCTTTCACAGAGAACCTCCTTGAGGGACCAGTATCTAGTGAGATGGTCATCTTCTATATCACCCAGGATACACAAAGACATGCGTTACTTCCTGAACTAAAATCAGGTTGCATGCGTTTCCCCTTCTTTTTTTGATGTTATGCTACTCATGAGAGTTTCTATGCCACGGGACTGAAGGTTTTATTTGCAAATGAGTTTTTTCTTGTATTTAGAATATATATATATATATATATATAATATAAGCTATGAATGTTACCTGACTTTGGTTTCCTACAGGTGGTTTTCGGGTTAGTGGTAGAATATCTACTCACTGTTCTTTGGCAGATCCCATTTGTGGTGAATTGACAGTCGAGGCATCTGCTCTTCCTATTCAATCAATTGACATCCACCTAATGCGGGTGGAGTCAATCTTGGTAGGTGAAAGGATAGCTTCTGAACCCTCACTGGTACAGACAACCCAGGCATGACAACTGACCCTCCTATCTCGGTTATGGTTCCTCCCTTTTAGTAGAATTCTCAGTTTTTCATTTCAATTATTTCCTTTATATCAGATAGCAGATGGGGACATATGTTATGGCATGCCTTTACCCATCTACATTGTTATTCCTCGTCTATTGACTTGCCCTACAATTTTTGCTGGGTGAGTAAAGCACCTAGCTCCTGGAAGAGAGATTCCATGCTTGTATATTTTATTAAATTGTTGAAAACTATTTTGGTTGCATTATTATTGGAGACTTGTTCTTGATATGAAAAATAAGCTGCCTAAGGGTGGGCACTAGCAAATGATTTTGGTTTCATTGTATTGTGAGGATTGTTCTTGATTTGATAGCTGCTTAAGGGGTGGACACTAGCAAATGTTATTTTTGATGGTCCCTTATACTCTCAGTATCACAAATTTAATTGATTTGGGGTGACATGACTTGAGATAACTTTAAAACCGATTTCGCAGCCCTTTCTCAGTAGAGTTCAAGATGATTGTAGCAATTACCTTCCAGTCAGAGCTATCCAAAACAGAAGCAAAATCTGAACTTCCGACTCCTAAATTATGGGTAAGCAATCTTATATGCATCACTTTTCACTTAACTGACCTTGATGCATCCAGCAGGCCTTTCTTGAAGGGATAGGAATCTTTCTGTGATGCATGATTTCCCTTTAATATTAGCCCTTCTTGGTTCAGCTAGCTATGGAGAGTCTGCCTCTTGAACTGGTTCGAACGATGTGAGAGGTTTGAGAAGGTACTTCGTTATCTTGTTTTTTATTATGCTCTTAGAACAAATCAAACTTAGTGCCACTTTTGAGTATCCTACCTATCCAAGCAAATATGAAATTCTTTTCGGATATTGTGTCACGTAGTTGGTGGGACTTTTATCTATGTTATATTTCTTTCAGATGCATGCTTATTCATTACCCTGATTGAGACTATTGCAATGTACATACTCCAGTATCGAGGGTTCGGTTCTAGTAACTCCAACAACCATTAAATCGTATTGAATCAAAAGATCCAGAATCCCTTGTACAGGAATTAATTCGAATTTAAGGGAAGAAAGTTTTTTCTTACAAAGATGTCATTGTATAAATAACATTATTCAACACACATATGATTATAATGAATATGATAAAGATATAGCAAATTGTCATCATTCTCTGATATTAACATGAGGACTAGTGATTAAATAAATTTCTTCGTTGGAACGTGTTGTATATGTAATTTCATTTACTCAACTAGGCAATCGTATTGTTCACACAATTGCAAATATATATTGAATTCCAAAGGTCCCAATATATCATGTCATGTACTCTACAATTTTTATGTCTCACAATTTCTAGTAAAGATGTGTGTGTGAAACTCACATAACTTTATTCATTCGAGCTATGAGCTAAACTGGTTAAACTGATTCAATTGGGTGCGGCGCAATTAGCTCTAACTCTTCGAAAGGCCAAAGATCTACAGTACCATGGTCGCCTCAAACAACGACCAAGTTCACTAGTAAAATGCCTAAATACAATTATTTGTATTGCGGCTTGTCTCTGTATGGCAATTTGAGTCCACAGAGAGCGAGGGAATGGGTGGCTTACCATGTGAGGTTCTTCGGGGAGAAATCACATTTTGTGAATCATGTTGCAGGCGGAATCCATGAGGATGTTTGGAGGTATTGAAGCCATGGATGGAGAAAGGGTATGTGACATTGCAAGATATCAGAGATCAGGAGAGATTTGATGGGTATTATCACAATCAGTTTATTGTTGTTAATGATTGCTTGCATATATTAAATTTATGACCAAATGGATGTTTTTCTTTGATGTTGATGACTTCATCTTTGTCCCGAACAAGAGTAGCATTCGATCTGTGCTTGATTTGCTTTCCAGCTTGCCGACTTCACTCAGTTCACCATTGAGAAAATGCCCATGTCCAAGAGGCTTTGCCTTGTTGAAGATCTTCAATGTTACATATGTACATAAACGCAAATCAAGCCATGGTCTATTAGTTGAGCTAATGATTAACATTCCGTAGTTTTAGCATCAAACAAATTTGATGAACTTCTTGAGTATATGTGAAGACGCTCACTGCCCTTGGACTCAAATTCTGAATGATCTTTCCAGTACTAGAGTGTTAGAGCGACGGGACCGTTAAGATTGCGGTTCAATTTTTTTCATAGGAAAAAAAAACTTGTCAATTGTATGAAGTTTCAGTGGCTTAATTAGGTTTAGTGGGAATATAGATAAGATAAATAGTTTATCGGCGGGAAAGGGCGATGGGGCCGTTAATGTTCCGGTTCAATTTTTTCATAGGAAAAAGAAAACTTGTCAATTGTATGAAGATTCAGTGGCTCAGTTAATCATTGGCGTCCCATCGTTAAACAGATAAATTACAATGATCTTATATATCCACCTTAGTGTAAAAGTGTTACAATATAAATAATACTCCCTCCGTCCCTAAAAGATTGTCATATTTTGACTTTTGGTGGTCAACAAAACACGATTTAAAATATAATTATCTATTATTCTACATGTGAAAAAATTGTAAGAAGTTAATATTTCAAAAATATATATTGAGATGAATCTAACAAGGTCTCACAAGACTATATTATTTCTTATCGTTTAATGGGAATTCGTGATCAAATTTTGTAATGTTTGACTACCAAAAGTCAAAATGTGATAATCTTTTAGGGACGGAGGGAGTAGAAATTTAAGTTAAGTGGGCATATAAATAAGATAAACATAGGGGCAAATTGCTAAAAAGCTAAACATCAACCAACAGCCAATTCACACTTGTAGGCTGGATAGGCGTAAATTTGTCAAAATGGGTAGAATTATAAATTTTCGCCTACTACCTCGAAAGAGTTTGGGATGAGTAGTATCAAGCTTGCATCAAGCCTTGCCTTTTCTGGAACGTATTTGCTCGAGTCTCCTACGAGGCAGAATGGTTAACGGGTAATCTCAAATCCATGATCATTTGACGCAAATCCTCCGATTACCTCGTTGCGACTTTCAAAGATAGAGACGACGAGACCGTTTTAACTTTTTTATAAATCTTCACCTACTAGACCTCCTAGCAAGTGATTGAAGAGCTGTAAAAAGAAACCCAAAAAAGCCGGGTTGACCAATCTTTATCAAGTTGCAGTTGAAGGTGAGCAATGGAAGAAACAAACATTGAAGAGCTGAAAAATATAGTCCAAGAATGCAAATCGAACCCCCAACTCATACACCACCCTTCTCTTCTCTTCTTCAAAACCTTCCTCCAGAGGTATTCATTTTCATCACTTCAATTTCATTGTTTTTGAGTTTCATATATTCGATTTTCACCTTAGTAAAAAAAATAACAAATTTATTCATAAATGGTTAGTTGATTTTAGTCATTTCCTTTGTAGTGTTGGAGCACAAATCCCACCACCTCCAAATGCTCAACAAGTAAATTCAAGATCCCACATTTATACATTCACTTTTTTTTGTTATCTGCTTTTTGGGTTTTTTTTTGAAATAGTAAAAATGATTAAACCCCCTCCATTTTAAAACTAATGTCCAATTTTGGGGTTTGGGGGTTGGTTTTGAAATTTTGAACTCGACTATATGTTGTGTAATATGAAAATATATGCAAATTATGATTCAAATCGAAGGTAGCTGCCCGACTAAGTGACCATTGAAAATCAAACTAAACAGTTCTTTTCGCGGTGAAGCCATGGAGCTATAATCGTTGTGTGAAACTTGTTGTTAATGCTTCATGTTGATGTGGATGGAGTTCCCTTCTTATACTCCTTATTTGTTTTTTTTACGCTGCGTACTTGAGAATCCTACTAGGTTAAATTTTGTTTATTTTTAACTGGCTTGCATAGGGCACGCTATGCTGAATGCAGATTAATCGAAAAATACAGATACGAAGTTGACGAGAGATAAATCTCTATGAACTTCGAGTTTTTGTAGACATTAGCTTTGCCTTCGCATATGTGTGGTATATTTCTTAAAATAGGGATAAGGCTCTAATAAATTAAGACGTGATCAATTTCATTGTAATGCAATTAAGCGTTTTAATTTTCCAGATTGAGGCAAAAAGGGGAAAAATAAGTCATGTTTTGCTTGATTGGTTTTCCTTTTCATTTGGCACATAGAATTCGACAATAGAACATTTTATCAAGAAGGTCGCCTCTTTATCAAATAGCTAGTACAAAAACGGACATTTTTTGTTCATTTATATCACGACAAGGAACAATCTCAATGTTGTGCAATGGCATGTAGGTATTTTGCAACTGTTGGTGGCAGTGAAGTCGTATTCCAAAAACTACTTTAAAGTAATATCTAAGAATTTTGTTTTTTATCGATTAACGTGCATAGTATGTTATTGGAAAAATCAAACATCCCTCTCTTTTAGTCGCTTGCACTAGAGTGCACCATGGTTGCATAAGGGGTTTTGTATTGCCATAATCATTAATTAATTACATCACTTACATGTATCATTTCTAGATTCACCTAATTACAGTATACTGTATATATCATGCACTTTACTCTGACTGTTCCGACTTCTTTACAGCATTCAAACTTCTAAATGTCTGTTGAGGTAGAGTATGTATTATGCTTTAGATGGTTGTTGGAAGGACTTTTCCTTTCAAGAAATCTACATAATTCATGCCGGACCGATTCTTATATCTACTTTGAGTAGAATCACATTTCATTGCTAAGGATACATCTGGCTTGAGACTCTACTTCGTATTTACAAGCAATGAATTAGATCTGGAATCTCACTTCATGCTTATAGGGATTCTTCCTAGCCTTATTTACAATTATTTTTAAAGGATAATGCCAGCAGAGATTACGACATATTGGATGATGACATAATTGAATCAGATGTTGAGTTGGATGATACTGATGTTGTGGCGCCTGAAGATGATCGACCCCAGCAGGTTCGAGTAACATCGTTTAACACTCAATAGAGTTTGTAACTACAGTTAGTTCAGTAAACTTATATTGTTGACAGATGGGGGATCCTTCTATTGCAGTCACCGAAGAAAGTCAAGAATCTGCGCAAAATTTAAAATCAAAAGCAATGGAAGCAATTTCTGAAGGCAATTAATTTATAGTGTCAAGTAATTTTCTCTAGTTTTCTATTACAAAAGTTTATCTTAATTACAGTATATTCTTTTCAGGTAAGCTGGATGAGGCTATAGATTATTTGACAAAAGCTATCATATTGAATCCATTTTCAGCGATTCAATATGCAGCGCGAGGTAATAACAAGTCCCCAATTTCTCGTGTCGTTATTTTTCATTCTTGGGGTCTTACATGGCCATTTGCAGCTACCGTGTATATTAAACTGAAAAAGCCAAATGCTGCTATCCGTGATGCTGATGCTGCGCTACAAGTATGTCAGTTATTCCCTTTATGTATACTGCAGAAACATCTCTCTTTTAGCTTTAGGTAAGAGGAGTAGTACTCGTTGATGATCTAAGTTATTCTGTTCAAGATCAACCCGGACTCAGCTAAAGGATACAAATCAAGAGGGTTAGCAAAGGCCATGCTTGGGTTATGGGAAGAGGCAGCAAGTGACCTTCATGTAGCAGCGAAATTAGATTATGATGAGGAGATAGGACTGGTTCTCAAAAGAGTAAGTTCTTTTTATTCCAAGTTTTGAATTTATTTTCCCTTGATTATTTGTACTGCTCCTTTCGGCACTTTGGACAATCAATTAATTGAAGAATGCTGTCACATGTATCGGTTGCTCAACTTCGCATACAGGTTGAGCCTAATGTACTCAAGATTGAACAGCATCGCCGAAAATACGATCGTCTTCGAAAAGCGCGGGAGCTAAAAACAATTGAGCGTGAGAAACAGCGGAAGAAGGATCAAATGCAGGTGTTTATTTGCTGACATGGAATGAATTATATATGAGTTATTACATTAATTTCCTGTTTCAACCCAATAAAAAAATGCATCAAATTTCTCTAAATTAACATTTCTATTGATCTGACAGTTAGCAAATGAAGCTATAGAGTGCAGTGACTATTTCGAAGATTGAACTTTTCATACTTTTAGTCAACTTGAGTCTTGGTTGCTTATTTTTCAGTTGCACTTGCTAAAATCATTTAGTAGGAGTAGTAACTAGACTTACATGACATAGCAGAAGATTGCTGGTATGAGTCATTTGGAGTCCCATCTACCGAATATTTCATTGCACATCAATTTGGTTAAGATTTCTCATTTGAGAACCACTGATTTGGCAAGAAATGTGTTTCTTGATTGTTATAGATTGGGCATATCTGATAAAGACTACGGTTTCCATGTTTAACATGCTTTCTCATTTTCTTTTCTTTTCGTCTTTTCTGGATCATGCCCCACTCTTCTATCTAGTTATAGTCACCATGTAACCCTAATGAAATGAGTTTTGAGGGTTTTCAAGAGTACAATTATTATAGCCTTACTGACATTGTGGATGTTTCTTCCATTACATTGATACAGGCTGAAGCTTCTTCTGCATTGGATGACGGTAAGGTTCTTAGATTCTTCCCCTCCCCCCCCCCCCCCATCCCCCTATTAGGATGAGGACAATTATTCTTTAGGGCGATTAGTTTCTTTTATCTGTTACTTACATCAAACAGAAGGTCTTATTGTTATGAACAAGTTATTTCAAAATATATGTGCATTATTTTAGGTAGCCGGGTGATTCTAAAATTATTATTGTTAAATTTATTTCCTTTGCCGATTAAGGTCAAATATAGGGGTGATGGAAGTAAGATAGTTCTTGGAAGTCAATTGGAGTTTATTATTCTACTGAATCTTCTCCACATTTATCTTTGTGTACAAGAGCATAGTGAAATACTTAATCTTCTCCACATTTATCTTTGTGTAAACACGATTACTGCTACAGCATTGAGTAACACTTTTTAGGCAATTTACAGGACAAGTAATTGGAGTTTATTCTTCTACTGCACTCGAAACTAAGCTGAATGCTGCTTCAACGTTGTCCCGCCTTGTGATTTTGTACTTCACTGCAACGTGGTGTGGTCCCTGTCGGTTCATCTCTCCTGTTTATACAGACCTGGCAAGCAAGTACACAAAGGTTGTTTTCCTCAAAACTGATATTGATGAGGGGAAGGAAGTGGCTGCCAAGTGGAATATCAGCAGTGTTCCAACTTTCTTCTTCATTAAAAACCACAAGGTGATCGATAAGGTGATGGGAGCTGACAAGAATACACTCGAAAAGAAGATTTCTGAACATTCTGGCTAGCCTTAATATGCATCCGATGGTGACAAAAACCAATCAACTACTCGTAAAGAGTCGTCTTCTGACTGAGCTCATACAATGTAAAGAAAAAAATAGCTCCGGTAAACTTTTGTTTTATGTGAGATTTGATTGCCGAGTGTTGCGACTACTTTGACGTTGGGGGCGTTTGTTAGATCAAGAAAAATGGCATGGTATTGGTTTGGCGTTGTCCTTTCTTGCTGCAGCTACACAACCAAATTTGTGCCTATGTGCTCGCCTAATTAAAGTATACATATCCAAACGACCCTTACATAATAAATTTGTTGAAACAGTCATTCTAATAGTTCTCACGCACCATAACTAGTGAAATCACGATAGGTAGGGGGCCATAAGAAAATAAGCCTTAACGAATTGAGTAAATCATTGCTTGAATTGTGGAAGGCGAATATTATGATTCATTGCTTCGTTCTCTAATCTCAGATTTCTATCTACACGCTTTTGCCCCCACATTTTCAGGCATGTATCTAGAAGGAAATCTTACAATGGTAACTTGTAATAAGAAATAGTCAAAGTAATAGGAGCACAAAATTGAACTATCCATAAACTATTGGTTTCTAGAGAAAATTGCTAACGTATAAACAATATTCGTGTAGAAAAACAAACCCACCCATGACATGAATAAATATATGTGAGGCTTAGTCTAGTGATGTTGGGTCTGAGTCTCTTTCTGAAAAAATTCAATATTTGATTCTTGTACTTGTTTGGTTTATAATGTAATTTTATATTTTTTGATATTTGTAACTTCTATTATTTGAAAAAAAACTTAAATAAATACATCTTATTTTCTTATGATCCTTTATTGACATTCTTGTAACTCATGTTACAAAATTTTCAACTTTTCATATGAAGAAATCAATCTATCTTTTCAAATAAGGTTTTTACCATTCTTAATTTTCAAGTAGCTCTTCTTAATTTCATTCTTGTAAAGAGTAGATTCGAAACTTCATATATAAAAAAAATTAGGTGACATTGTGCAATAGATTATTACTCCTTCTTTCTTTGTCTTTAATCTCTAGCTATTTGCATATAATATAACAATAAAAATGATTACAAAATACATTGTTAATATAGAATGCAATCAATTGAAATTATATAATTGATTTGTTGATAATTTAAATTGAAAAATTATCTAACACTACATTATAAATATAACCCTACAATTTTCAATGCTAATAAGACAAGCAAGCTACGTATTTTAAAACAAAAAAAATTAAAGCTAAAATGATAAGTAACAAAAAATGTCCAAATCCCAAATGCTTGTCTTATTAAATTTTCTGTAGTCTTCACTCAGCTTGTCGAGTTCTCAAATGGTACGAGATGGTGATTTTGATGTCGTTAGGCATGAGTTATATATATTGTATATTTCTGTTTATGCTATTTGTATGCCTAATTTTTTTTGTTTAGCTCTTTCTCATGTCATGGTTTTTATTCATGCCATCTTCCTATTTAATTTTGACCAATCAAACAAATGTGACAAATGTGTTACTCAAACTTTGACCAAGTTATGTATTCCAAGTCTTGTGTTCCTATTATTTATCTAGAAGAGTTTTAGAAATCACATGCAGCTAGCCTTAGTAGGGGAACCACTATATACACCCAAATAGTGTTTTTTTAAATAAAATGACCATTTTATCCCTAAATAAAACTTCATGAAACACTATATTTATAAATAGGAGACCTCAAAAAATATTATTTGGAAACTGTATTGGTGTCTATAACATATCAGCCTTAGTAGGGAGTCATATTTTTATGTTTTTCTATACAATTAATGAAAATTGTATTTTGATATACTAGTGATTATTATACTGAGTTGTTATACAAGAAACTTCGGTTTGGTTCTCTTCTGAATCGACCAGTTTTTTCGATAGAATCAGACCGATTGAAGGCCGGTCTTTTTCATTTTTTGAACTGATTTCGTTTCGGTTCTATTCAATGCCGTTTTTTTCGATTCCTCTTCATTTGGTGCCGGTTTTCGTTCGCACCCCTTTTGGTGTGTGTCTATATTATATATATATATATATATATATATATATATATATATATATATATATATTCGGAACTTAGATATGAGAATATCATAATATTTTAATATTTAAACCGTTATTTTGTATTTGGTAGCCAGCAATGAAATGTGATAGTTGGGAATAAAATAAAAGTTAATTGCATTTTTAAGTTTGGTAAGAAATAATAAATTGACGTTGCATTCCTTAGTTAATACCTCATTTGGGGTCTTAACTCACTAACTTTAATTTGAGATAATCAATGAAAAAAGTTTGGACAAGATGCCCCTCTCATATACGCTTGTTACCAATACTCCACAAGTACACAAGAGTCCTCTTTTATTTCAATAAACCTTTAGGCAAGAAACCTTCCAATCAACATTTTATATATAATAACATCGTATTCATCTTTTTTTCTGCTACCTTTATACAAGAAACCTTCCAATCAAAAAACTCGATTCCGAACTTAAGAAAATTGAATTGCTTCAACCATTAAATAAAATTAAGATGGCAAGTCAGATTGTTCTAGATCACGAAATGACAAACTTGTTTTTCAACATATATGAAAAAGATCAAGAAGTGACGGTCGTGGGAATACTATGGTGAATTTAACTAAGACACAGTCGAAATGAATAGTATGTGTAACCAATATGTGACAAATGATCTCTAACAAAAATTGACTCAGTAACATTTAATTTGAAAATTGAACAAGATATCACTAATTTATTCGATTATCCGCAATATTGGTAGATATAGAAGTACTAAATTATGAGAGTATGGTCTAGTTGCTCGAAATGGTAAAACCAACTGCAAATCTAAACGTGATGAGTTACCATATTATCAAATTTTCAAGCACCTTGTAATTTAAGCTAATACCACTATTGTCTCACTATTTTCCTGCTTTATTCAACTTCTCTCGTTTCTCTCTCATCCATAGATTTATCAATTTCTATCCTAAATTTTAGATTCAAACTCTCTCTAAAATTTCCAATTTGCAAACATAAAACAACCCATTTTAATGCATAAAAATAGTTAAATTGTTGCAAAAAACAAGAACCCATTTTTATGCTTCAAAATCAATTCAATTTCACATGCTCTAATCAACTTTGCAGCCCTTGTTGGGGGGCTGTAACCACTTATTTAAGGTAGCAAATCTTGATGTTTTGGTAATAAATAAACCCTAGTGAAGAATCAAGATTGAGCAAAAATGGTGTTTAAAGCAAGGTTCTTTTCTTCAAAGAAGTCTGACACTTCAAGCCCTGAAGGATCATCTAGTAGCCCAAGATCTTGGGGTTCAAATTCCCCGATCCGTTTGGATAAGAGAAGTAAATCAAAGTCATCAGTTAGTAAAGAAAGTTCACCAGTTTCAACCCCAACAACTAGTAGTAGTAGTAGTAGTAAGAAAAAAGATTCAATTTTTAAGGGTAAAGAAAGTGCCAAGATTCTGAATCCAGATGTTGGTGTTGTTAGTTCTGTGAAACCTACAGGGATTTATGGGAAAGCGAAAAAAATCGACGAAAAGGAGGGAGGAACAATTGGGGTAGCCGCCGCATCTGTGTCCCCAATCGTAGCATCTTCACTTGGTTTGAATAAGATCAAGACTCGATCGGGGCCGTTACCTCAGGAGAGTTTTTTCGGGTTTGGAGGGAAGGAGAAGGGGAGTGGTTTGGGTGCTAGTAATTTGTCGAAGCCATTTGGTGGCGTGGGAGGGGGGGTAGGAGAAGGGGGATCCAATTCGAGTTTTAGGAGGAAGAAGAAAGGGAGTGGGCTTTTGGATAGTTTACCTAATGACAACGGTCAAGCTAGAGAGCAGAGCCCTAAAGTTCAGGCTAGGACTAGGTTTCAGAATGAGGAGTCTTCATCAGAAACTGGTATGGAAATCTCCAATGTTGTTAATCTAATACACTTCTATATATGTAAATTTAGTATGTGGCAAGTTATCTTATATACTTCTGACTTGTTTATGTGATTAGTTGATATACTTTTTAAGTGAATCAGCTCCAGAATTTGTAGGAGATTTACTGCAAGGGAAATTGTTCCTGGCGTAGATTTAGTGTTTTTTCATGTAGACGAATTAAATAAGAATTAATAAAATTTAAGGATGATCAGCTATGAAAGATAATTAGCGTTGAGTTTATAATGCTTCATGTGTTTTTGCTAGTTTCTAACTTTTTGTTTCTTTTTATATCTAAGATTTACATTTGTTTTTTCACATTCAGATGCGTCTAGTCAGTGTTCCACTATTTTGTTTTGTGGAAAAGTTATCCAGTGTAGTGTAGTGCACCATGCTTGCAGTTGATAGTGCATTGTTTGGCAGACCCAAGATAGCTTGAAGTTTTATGCTATTTCTTTTTCTTTCTGCTACGTTAAATGTTTTCCACATCCATAGTTAACTCCATGTTCTTCCCATTGGTAGACTTCATGATAGAAGATGTTTCAAATTAACTCATAAACTTGGAGGTAGCATATTTTTCTACATTTGTTGACCTATCATTGAGAACGATGAGAGCATGAAAATAATACGAGGCCTGCTCACATGCTTTATAATAGCACTGAATGACTTGATAAGATTTGATTTTTAGGGGGTAAACTATAAATGAGTATTGGCGTCATTGTGTTGTTGCATCCTTATAAATTTGGTGAGTTACAATCCTGTATTCCTGATGTGCTGTTAAAAAGATCCCCCTCGCCAAATTAATTTGCATCTTTCGAGTATCTCTAAAATTTGACTTGTAACAAATATGACAATCTTGACTTGTTTGCAATAATATTAGACAGAATATGGCGTAGTTTTTAGATGACTAAAGAAGAGGAACCTGAAAACTGACATGGGATGAGGGAGTCTTTATTTTCTATTATGTGCACACAGTTAAGAGCTACTAACCCATCTACCTGTAGCGCTATGCTGCCTATTAGTTCTTATAAAAGATTACAAAGGTTATCATCTTCTTCAGGAGTACTGTGCTTACTTATTTATTCTGCTATTTGTTTCCTTTTTATGATGGGTTCTTACATATCTTTGAGCAGGTCGTACTAATTCAACCCGGGGCCATTCTGGAAACATTAGAAATTCAGATATGTGCACTCCAGAGATGAAAGTAAAAACTTACAAGCACTTTTGCATTCCTTAGCTCTACCATCTCAATAACTTACTAACCCCTGAACGTATCTTGCAGACATCATATGACTATGAAAATCCGAAGGAGTCTGAATCTCCCCGTTTTCAAGCCATTCTTCGTGTTACAAGTGCTCCAAGGAAGAGATTTCCTGGGGATATTAAAAGTTTTTCCCATGAGCTGAATTCCAAAGGTGTAAGGCCTTTCCCCTTCTGGAAGCCTAGGCGTTCCAACAATATAGAGGTAATGCATTTTTCTTTTTCGACATCTCACATTTTGTTTTTGTTTCTCATACACCGTTTAATTCATCTCTTCTTGCAATTGCATAGGAGGTTTTAACCATGATACGTGCAAGGTTTGATAAAGCAAAGGAAGAAGTTGATTCTGATCTGCATACTTTTGCGGGGGATTTGGTTGGAGTTTTAGATAAAAATATTGAAGTTCATCCTGAATGGCAAGAGACTATTGAGGACTTACTGGTACTGGCTCGTAGTTGTGCTATGACATCACCTGGAGAATTTTGGCTTCAGTGTGAAGGCATAGTTCAAGATTTGGATGACAGGCGTCAGGAGCTTCCTCCAGGAGTGCTAAAGCAGCTTCACACTCGAATGCTCTTTATACTTACCAGATGCACTAGGTTGGTACAATTTCACAAGGAAAGTGGCTTGGCTGAGGATGACAATATCTTTCAGCTTCGTCAATCTCTGCAACCTCCAGATAAAAATATTCAGCCTAACATGGGAATGGTTGAGGGTAGTGCTGCAAAGCCCTTAAAACTCCCTCCAACAAGAAAATATTACAGCCAGGAGCAACATGGGGAGTGGAAAAATAACCATGCTGTACAAACAGACAACTTTTCATCTTCACCTGCGGAACTTACCCAAGATTTTGATACTCTTGCTCGAAATCGTATGGCTTCATGGAAGAAATTTCCATCTCCAGCAGTGAAAAGTCCAACGGAAGATGTCCAAGTGAAAGATGCACAACTTGACAATGACATGGAAGCATTCAAACTCTTACGCGACCGAAGAGGACTTCCTGCTGATGATCTGGTCAACTCTAAGCCATCCGAACATCTTCTGAAAGATCCCCAAGGGCATCCTTCGACTTTATCTAGGCATGAGCATAAAGTATCTTGGGGTCATTGGGGAGATCAGCCAGGTATATCTGATGATAGCTCAATAATATGTCGCATCTGTGAGGAGGAGGTTCCCACTTCGCATGTAGAGGACCACTCAAGGATTTGCGCAATCTCAGATCGATGCGACCAGAAAGGTTTAAGTGTAAATGACCGTCTTGCTAGTATTGCTGAAGCTCTCGAGAGACTGATTGAGTCACAAAGGGACATTCCGAATACAGTAGGGAGCCCCGATGTTGTGACAACCAAAGTCTCAAATTCGAGTGTAACAGAGGAATCTGATCTTTCTCCAAAAACGAGCGACTGGTCACGTCGAGGTTCTGAAGATATGCTCGACTGTTACCCAGAAGCAGATAATTCTGTTTTTATGGATGAGCTGAAGGGTTTGCCATCCATGTCCTGTAGAACTCGTTTTGGGCCGAAATCTGATCAAGGGATGACAACATCATCTGCAGGCAGCATGACCCCGAGGTCTCCTCTCATGACCCCCAAAACCACTCCAATTGACTTGCTTTTGGCTGGGAAAGGTGCCCCTGAACTTGAAGATATCCCCCAGGTGTGCTATAGCGAAGCTCTATGCTTTTCCTTCTCCTTTTATTTGGGCATTGTTTGTCATGCTGTGGTTCTCTGAAGTATGCCGAAAATCATTTATCATACTGTTTCTGTTAATGTTCAGTCGATGCACCAGTTGCTCGATACCTTATGTGCAATTCAACTTCAGTTCGATGTTACTAGAATACAATTTTCCCCTGAATTTTCGTAAGTTATCGAGCAATACCTTATGAGCACTATCCTGAATGGTTTGCGGAATGGAAGTGATGTCAAGCATATGCCTTAGTTTGTGACTTTATGTGAAGGTGAACAATGTTTTTGTCTGATTCTGATATGTTCTTTATCTTTAGATGACTGAACTCTCCGATATTGCTCGATGTGTGGCAAATACACCATTGGATGATGATAGATCATTACAGTATTTGCTCTCTTGTCTCGAAGATTTGAGGTTGGTTGTTGAACGCAGAAAGTTGGACGCACTTACAGTGGAAACTTTTGGAGCTCGCATAGAGAAGCTGATACGGTAATGTACTTGTTCGATGATATGAGCTTATATAATGTGTTCTAGGTAATTTTATATAGAATACTCCATGCCATCTCTGCAATTCTGCATGTACCACATGATTTTTCTTACTCGCAACAGATGATAAATATACCATTATTAAGCTCACTCTCTGACTCTTACCCCATTCCCTTGAGAAAATGGGACGGTTTTATAAATGTGCAGCGGTTTGCTGATTTGCTGCTCTTCAAGTTCTCATCATATGCGTTTTTCCTTCTATTTTACTGACTTAATGTATTGGCACTGTAAGTCCCAATGGATATAGTGTGATTGTTGTTTTCCGTCTCGTTTTAATACTGGAATTGGGTCTCAACATGGTAATTGGCAAGGAGAAAATTTGTAGCTGTGTGTTTATTTTCATTTTTCAATGAGGTGGTTTCATTAGAATCACTCTTTGCTGTTATCCAGGGAGAAGTATCTTCAACTATGTGAGTTAGTTGATGATGAGAAAGTTGATTTGAGAAGTACAGTTATTGATGAAGATGCTCCATTAGAAGATGATGTTGTGCGTAGCTTGAGAACAAGTCCAGTACATTCCAGGGATCGTACATCTATTGAAAGTTTTGAGATTATAAAGCCAATCAGTCGTGGAGCATTTGGCCGAGTTTTTCTTGCTAAAAAGAGAACTACAGGCGACCTCTTTGCAATAAAGGTATCCACAATTGCTATTGTTATATAGTTTACTTTATTTTCAGCTTCAAAATTAGTGACCTCAGAGGCTATAGTGAACCATAAAGTCAAATTGATACTGTGGTGCATTATGTCCAAGTTCCCGTTTCTGCACAGCTGGAAAGGGGAAACACCCAAAACCAAGACAATAGAAGAAGTGCATACATGTGTGGAATCATAATCAACCATTCTTTCTACAAAACACCCAAAACCAAGACACTGGTGCATTTAGTTGCCCTAGTGTACAACCTGCATGGTTTTATTTTCTTTGCGTTGTTTTAGATTATAGTCCGACTCAAGGCGTACATTCTACAGGTTCTTAAGAAGGCAGATATGATAAGAAAGAACGCTGTTCAGAGTATTTTGGCAGAACGAGATATTTTAATATCTGTCCGCAATCCATTTGTGGTTAGCATATTTTTCCCAGAGCAAGCTCTTTTCCCTCAGAAACGATCTATGTGCTTTAACATGGAATTTTCTTACTAGGTAAGGTTCTTCTATTCATTCACTTGCCGTGATAATTTGTATCTTGTCATGGAGTATTTGAACGGAGGAGATATGTACTCATTATTAAGAAATCTCGGATGCTTAGATGAAGAGGTTGCTAGAGTCTATGTAGCAGAAGTTGTAAGTTCCTTTACCGAGGGTTATGGCTAGTACTTTTTCAGCTTACACAGACAATTTATTACCGAATTTGAATGTGTTAAGGTGCTTGCTTTGGAGTATTTGCATTCTATTCCTGTGGTACATCGAGATCTGAAGCCAGACAATCTGTTAATTGCTCATGATGGCCATATCAAGGTTAATATAATCTCGTGCAAGTGGTAAATTCTTTCAGGATTTAACAATTTTTTTAATTGAAGCGTATGCAATGTCTTTTAACAGTTGACAGATTTCGGACTATCAAAAGTTGGTCTGATTGACAGCACTGATGATTTGTCTGGTCCAGCAGTCAGTGCAACTTCTATGATGACAGATGATGAACCTGAATTAAATGCATCCCAAAGTCAGCTAGATCGACGAAAAAAACGCTCTGCTGTTGGTACTCCTGATTATTTGGCACCTGAAATTCTTCTGGGGACAGGGCATGGTTTGTTCTTATTTTAGTCTCTTGTTAACCATCTTCCCACAACTTCATTGAGTCAGAAAAATAATAGCATATATTTCATATTTAGTCAGTTAATCAGTAATAGCAGTCCATTCCTTGGTGAGATATGGTATTATATATTCCATTATTGGATCATAATCATGGTCTTTATTTGTCCATATGTTCTATGTCATATTGTCTGTCCATATTACTCAATTTTACTACAAATCAAAACATAACCAAGTTCTAATGTATTTTAAGAATTGTGAAGACTGGGGAGAGAGAGTTAGAACTGATGACACGTGCTATTTTTTTCTGAAGTGCTAAAAGAAGATAACTACTATATCTCAGCTTGCTTACATTAGTAATAAATGAGTATATAAGTTGCTTACAATAAGATGCCAACCCCTAATTCAGTCTTTTTTGTACTCCCTCCATCCTAATTTCTTAGGGAGTCTTTCTTTGTTTGGAAATGCCAAATCACATTCTCGTTTTGACTAATACGTGACATGGTAAGTTGATTAAGAGAGACAAGCAAACCTCCCTTACAAATAGGGATGGAGTATAAAATTATATTATCTATTACCATGTGTCTCAACTGGAGTATTTAATTATTGCCTCAGGTTGTACCGCTGATTGGTGGTCTGTAGGTGTCATTCTGTTTGAGTTGATAGTTGGCATTCCTCCTTTCAATGCAGAACATCCTCAGGTGCTAGTATTTTATACTTTTGTTAACCTCAGTTCTCTATGTTCACTCAATTGTTTTTATGGTTCTTCTTTATAGCTGGTAACTCATCAGTATGATGAAAGTTGTAGAATTTTCATTATTCGGGCCTGGGCCACACCCATAGGAGGAGAGAGAGAGAGAGCACACTTCATAACCCAAAGAGGCACCAACTTAAAACCAATTGGTGATAAGTGGAGTTGCTCCATAGTTTATTAAGTGGTGAACTCTCTCCTATATTTTCAATGTGAGACTTTCACATGTGACAATTTGGGCTCTTTTGGAGCAATCTTAACAAAAGTATATCAGTCTTTTATGTCATGCTACTAGGCGCAACATCTTTTTCTTAGTTTACTAGTCCTTACCGATCAATTTGTCTTGTAGACAATTTTTGATAATATTCTCAATCGGAAGATACCTTGGCCTCATGTTCCCGAGGAGATGAGTGCAGAAGCTCAAGATCTTATTGATAGGTAATACATTCATTTATGACGCCCTGATTTGCTGCTGGTTTTAGCAACTGATGGGTATGAGTTATCCTGTAATTGTAATTTCAATTCCTTAATTCAAGAACACGCACACTACACACCTATGCGGAAGCTTGCTTTGTGAATATTCTTTTAGGAGCTATTTGTCATGTAGGATTCAGAGTGAATTGTGCACGTTCCACATTCATTTTGTACATCTCACCCTACCACCTTTCGTTTCTTTTCAGATTACTGACCGAGGATCCCAATCAGCGGCTTGGAGCAAGTGGTGCGACGGAGGTAATTTACATCGATACTTAGCTATTTGAGCTTTTGATTATTAAAGATAACTATTAGCATAATTGTGAAATGAACTTTATTTCACAGGTGAAGCAACATCCATTCTTTAAAGATATTAACTGGGACACTCTTGCAAGACAGAAGGTTTGATTGGTCACCTAGCATTTTCTCTGTTACTGCTGCACTCATTACTGTTGATTTCACAAAATTAGTTTTCTTTGCAGGCTGCATTTGTTCCTTCTTCTGACAGTGCACTAGACACAAGTTATTTCACAAGTCGCTATTCCTGGAATCAATCTGAAGAAAATGTTTATCCAGGAAGTGATTTTGACGATTCCAGTGATGATGGCAGCCTAAGTGGTAGTAGTGGTTGCCTAAGCAATCGTCATGAGGAAATGGTATTATACTCACTGTTACTCCCTCCAATTCAATCTTAGTTGATGTACAATTACAAGTAAATAAAGACAAATCCGGTTATATCAAATTTTTAATCGTGAAAATAATGAATAACAAGTAATTGATGGTAAAAAATTGACATGGAAAATGTAATACCGCCTCTTCAAGTTATTACCATCAATCTGGTTATATCAAATTTTTACTTGTTATAATAGTGAACAACAATTGGTGGTAAAAAGTTGACATGGAAAATCGTCAAGGAAATACCGCCTCTTCAAGATAACCTTAACTTTCCTGATCGAAACTTTATTTTATTGTCAGGATGATGAATGTGGGGGTGTTACTACAGAATATGACTCTGGTTCTGCTATCAACTATTCCTTTAGCAACTTCTCCTTCAAGGTATAGTGTTGTGAAATGCTCAAGCACGTAGAATATGATATTATGTAAATAATGAATGATCCTACATGCCAGGGCAGTCCTCTTTTTCTGGTTCTATTTAATTTCTTCTTCTGGATTAAGTCAATACATATATACATGTTTTCACTAGCTTTTTTCTTTGTTGCCAACCTCTTTCTTTCTATCAAGATTAGGTCCTTTTCTGAAGAACCATAACCAAACGTCAGCATATAACATAGCTTGGGATGTTGTTATGTTTTTGACATTCTTTCCCTATTAAATTGTTCTGCAGAATCTTTCCCAGCTTGCCTCGATAAATTATGATTTGCTCACCAAAGGACACAAGGATGAGCAGCCAACAAATCCATAGCTTTTATGGCAGAGGTGGGGGTATTTCCTCTCCACAGACAGACTGAAACCGGGTAGGGTGTGGCCAAGAATCTCACCTACCATGTAAATGTATGCATATTTCTTGAACTTCATAATATTGCATAGGAGAATATAGGAGCCTCTCCGAGCACCTTATGCCATTTGGCAAATGGCGAAGTTGTCTCGCTTTACTGGAAAGCTTGTATTTCCGTTTAGAATCTGAAAATCGAAATTGTATCCTTGGAGTAAACCCTCAATTTGAGCAAGTATTGAAGAGGCTCCTGTATAATGTTTAAAATGTGTATTACCAGTCCATTTTAGTTAACATCTTAAGTTCCAACCAGAAAGGTAGTCTCCAGAGCAAACCACATATATAAATCAGTCAATAGAGATATATTAGAGCTCGTGGCCTTGGCTTAGTGGTTATTGACTCAGCTTCCACAATTGGAGGTCTTGGGTTCGAGTCCTGACAAGGCATTGCCTCCGTTTTAGTGTAGATGTTCCCTTCTCTAGTAGTGTACGATTTACTTTCGATATGATATTATTTGATTTATACATCACATTACATTAAACATCAATTTATACATATGACAACAAGCCTTTATGAATTATACTTATACATTTTAACGACACGAACCTAACAAAACATTCATAAAAACAAAAAATCTTCAATTGAATACTAATAAGTCCAACTTTCGAGGTTTATAGTAATATTACATATGAAAATATTTCTAAAGGGAATTCAATAGAATTAAATATTAATTTTATATTTTTCGGATGAATTAATAAGAAGATAATTTATAGTCAAAATTTGACACAAATTTTCGAAGCATGAGGGAGTAGAAAACTTCAACTTGGCGGTAAAAAAAAGGTGTTTTCTTGGTTTGATTCCATGTGATTTACCAAGTTTGTAATTATTCCCAAGTCCTTTAAACGCTTTAAAAGCACCACCCAGGAGTGATAGGACCAGTTTGTTACTCAATAATAAATCATGTATGGACCACTTTCATCTTCCATGCAAACTCACACCTCTAACTCACTTTATATCTGTTCACTTATTCTGAAGGAATGGCTGCTATTGGATAATTGAAAGATGCCTATATTGGCATGGCCCTCTTTTCACGGCATCAACATCTGACCTGTGCGTTCGGTGATTTTTATGTAAGACTAATATCGAACACACGAAACATGCGTTTGATCCCATTAATGAGCGTGAGTCGTGTACATTACGTCGTGAAATTAGTTTTGACTGCTTCTACTAGATTGTTGCAATATTTGTACTGGCATTTAATTGGATGGGGCAGTGTGTTCAAAACTGTGCTCGCTTTGTTTCTTTTTGCTTTAAACTGTCCAACATTAGACAGAGACTGAGAACGGTCAATTAACTTCCTCATTATGAGTTCTTGTTGGAAAGTTTTGGTTATGTTTTATCAATTTTTCTTTTTGTGGCTGTCAAAAGAAAATCCATATAAGAACAGGGACCAGTATTAGTTGTATTGACTATCGGGCAGAGTGCTAGAAAAGTGATGGAGGTTTTGAGGACCGATTATATTAAGAATTTTTCTATTAAGATTTCTTTTAATCCATAAATTACACAATTAATTTCTATACCAATGTATATATAACTATGATGGTGCTTCAAAAAAATCTTAATAGAAAAAATTTAATACTCCCTCTGTTTCGGTATGTTTGATTGTTGAGAAATTTTTTCATTTTTCAAAATGTTTGATTGTTTACATTTCCAATGAACTTTTAAGTCTATTTTCTCCTATTTGCCCCTAATAAAGTATTTTGTGTCCCTCATAAAGTAGTACTCCAATACATTTATTTAAGGCCATATTAGTAAACTTTCACAATTCCTTAATAGAGTGTTTTTGTCTCAAACAATCAAACATATCGAAACGGAGGGAGTAGGACTATAACCTTCTACGAGGTTTGGTGGTGGTTGGAGGTGATATGGAGGAAAGAGGTGGGGGGAAGGGGGAGGGAGGGTGATGAAGAAGAAATAGGCTCATTTCATAAATAAAGAGAATATGGGGACATTACAAAAATTTTGAGTAAAGAAATAATTGTGAACTGTATCTTAGTTACTGAAAATGGTATCAGAACGAAATTGTCCGGGCATATTTTCAGTCTGCTTGATGGATTTCTCAATTTAACCGAAAAAATATATTGTAGTAGTCAAGGGAGATAATTTGGTACTTCCGTGACCGAAACGAATCAATAGTATCAATAAATGATCGAAGTAATAAATAAATGAAACTTTATGATGTCCAAAATTATTTGAAGTCAAATTAAATAACACCTTGATTTTTGGGCCCTCAAAGCAATAAATGCTAATTTAGTAAAGCTACACCAACAAGTGTTGGAGCCTTGGAGTTATAATTACAACCACTATCCTCCCAACGAGACCAAATGGAACAGAAAAAGGAAAAAGCAAAAAGCAAAGCCAAATTCAATGGGAGGAAGAAACGGAAAAAAGAAAAAGAACTTAATGCTACCATTGTTGAGCGTTAATGGAGCTCTGATTAACAAACACTAAAGCCAATGAAGTCTACATATAGTGCATACATAAGTGGAGCTGACATGGACAGATTGTTTCGTTTGATTAGACGGTTTCCTTGATTCCATCGGATGGATCCTCGTTGCCTAGAACAGTTGATTTGCGGAGCTCCTCGATCCTCCTAGCAACCTCTGACATTGTAGGCCGGTTATCGGGAACCTGAGCTGAGCAATCCACAGCAAGTTGCAAAAGTTGTACCATTTCGTCCTCAACACTCTGATACCTAAGGAGTTCAAGATCGAAGACTTCAGAACTCCATTCCTCTCGAACTATTGACTGAACCCATCTTGGCAGATCGACCCCTTCTTCGTTTAGGAGGGCGTGAGTTGGTGCTTTTCCTGTGAGAAGCTCTAAAAGCAGTACACCAAAGCTATATACGTCGGCCTTTTGGGAAACCTTACGTTGATCAGTCACCTCTGGTGCTCTGTAGCCAGCAACTTGGGTGGGAGATGGCGGGGGACCAACAAGTTGCGATAGACCAAAATCAGATACTCGGGCATCATATGACTTGGTGAGCAGGATATTGGACGATTTGATATTTCCATGAGAGGCTGTAGGACCTTGAGAGTGCAAGTATTCGATACCGCGAGCTGCTCCAAGGGCAATGCCAGATCTCATCTCCCAGTTCAACGGTGTCCTGCTATAACCCTTGTTACCTGAACAGGATAGCAGATAGGGGAAGTTTAAGTTATAGCAACTCAACAAAGCCAAAATTAAGTTAGAACCGTTTAGCTTATTCCTTGTTGTAAACCATATCGATGACAGATGGACACAATCTATGTATCACTTTCTGATCTGATATCTTCTCTACATCTGACGAACTGTTAAAAATAAGCTACATTCATCATATGCTAATACACCTCTGCAAATACCTTCACTGAACTTCGAATAAGTTCATAACACTAACAGAAAAAACCATACCTTAACAAGCAATAAAATATATAATGCATGATAACAATAATAATGAATGCAGGATAAAAATAAGCATAATGAATCTTAAAGTTTAGTTCTTGCTTACACAAAACAGCAATGTCTTCAGCCAAAGAACACAAAATTCATATCTCAATGGATAGATCGATGTGTCTAACATTTTAATCTTCAATTTCGAAAAGCATATAAAAAAATCGGAGAACATGGCAAAAGAATTAATATGTATAAAGAATCAAAGATGAAAGATCTCAGCTTTAACTGACCGTGGAGCAATGCAGATAGACTCCCCATTGGCATATAATCATATACAAGGAGCTTCTCCTCCCTGCTATAGTAATAAGCTCTAAGAGGCACCAAGTTCTCATGATCCATTGCTCCAACCCCTTCAATCTTCTCCCTAAATTCGTTCTCCGCAATCACCACATCTTTCAATCTTCTAACAGCCACTTCACCTCCCATCTCCAAAACCGCCTTATAAGAAGTCCCAAATGTCCCTTTCCCTAAAACCTCAGCAGAAGCCCTCAAAAGATCTTCCAAATCGAACACTTTTGGCGCATTACCAAAAAACACCAATTTTTTACCCACACTTCCTCCACTCTCTCCCTTCCCATTACCAGCATTCATAGCAGCAGCAGTGGTGGCGGACGCAACCGAGAATTCATTCCCCCCATTAACCGCACCACTCCCCCCCTCTGCCCCCTCCACATTCGGTTTCTCACCCAAAGCATCATTCTCTTGACCCTTAATCACCGCAACATCAACAGCCTTCGCCCTGCTTCCACCTTTCTTCCTACATAACACACACAAAACACAAACTAGAACAAACAACCCCACCACACAACCAACCACAATCCCAGCAATTGCACCTCCAGACAACCCCTTCTTCTTCTTGTCCCCCTCCTCACCACCCTCACTAGGCAAATCGATACCTGCAATTGCAGGTGGAACAATCTTACCATCCTTCCCACAAGCCAAACTCAGCGGCTTCCCACACAACACATTCCCCAAAAAAGCACTCGGAGGCATTTCCTCAAGACTTCTCGGAATAGAGCCATTAAAACTATTGAAAGAAACATTAAACTGCTCAAGATTAGGCAACTTGAGCTCAGGAATCTCCCCAGAAAACTCATTATTGTCCAAATAAAGTGTCCTTAAACGAGTCAAATTATCAAAAGCACCATAAATGCTCCCAGAAAAATCGTTTCTTGATATACTAAAACGCACTAAAGAGTTCATTAAGTAAAGGGTATTTGGCAAATTGCCTGAAAATTTGTTTCCTTGAAGAAAAACACTTCTGAGGTGAGGGAGTTGAGTGAGGTCAATAGGGAACGGGCCAGAGAGGTGGTTGAGACGGAGGCTAAGAGTACGGAGGGCGGTGAGGTTGGAAAGGGTGTCGGCCGGAATGTGTCCGGAGAGGGAGGCTCCGGGGAGGCGGATGGCAGTGACGCGGTTGTTCTGGCATTGGACGCCTTGCCAGCTGCATGGGCTGAGGGAGGTGGTGTTCCATAAAAGGGTGCGCCCGGAAACGGCGGACCGGAGGAGAATTAGGGAGGCGCGGTCGCCGGAGATATCTGCAGCCGAGGAGAGAAAGAGGAAGGAGAGGAGGAGGATGAGAGGGAGGGGGAGGATTCTGACAGAGTACATTGTTACTACTGAAAACTAGTTACTGTATTTAGGAGCTAATAAACTGGCTTTTATGGAATATTTCCTTTTTCTTTTCTTTTACCGATACTTTTAGATAAAAAAGGGATTAAGAATATACTTTTTCTTTTAAAATACTTGATCGTTTAGCAAAAAATAATCTCAAAAGTAAAAGCAATTGTTACGATACATTGCATTCGTAAACAATCAATTATTTTTATCGAAGTAAATATTAATTTCAGTCTAATATGAACTTGAAGAATTGAATTGCAAATTCATTTGCAATTACGTTTCCAAACATTGAAAATACTTGATATTCAATTTTAATAGGACCATCACATAATATCTATTAGGAAAATGTTGAAGCGTCTACTATCATTTTTTGTGATTTTCATTTCAAGCACTAAGACCATCTCTAAAAGGCAAATTAACCATCTCGAACCTCACGTTATACGTAGAGGCTATGCTGTCAGCTCTTAAAAACACAGGGGAGTTCTTAATCGTTATATATTGGGTATGAAGTGGGTAAACGTAATATCTTTTGCAACGAAGGACCCGTAATCGTTATTCATTGAGTCCGCATTAAGTAGATAACATGTGGCGTAATACCCTTCAAACGATGTTAGCAGATAATCACATGCTCGACCAAGAAAGTGTTAGTAGAAGAATCGAACTCATGTCACATACTCCACAAATTTGGCAAAGGCAAATTAACCATCTCGAACCCCACGTTATACATAGAGGCTATGCTGTCAGCTCTTAAAAACACAGGGGAGTTCTTAGTCGTTATATATTGAGTATGAAGTGGGTAACGTAATATCTTTTGCAACGAAGGACCCGTAATTGTTATTCATTGAGTCTGCACTAAGTAGATAACATGTGGCATAATACCCTTCAAACGATGTTAGCAGATAATCACATGCTCGACCAAGAAAGTGTTAGTAGAAGAATCGAACTCATGTCACCTACTCCACAAATTTGGCCATCCAAGTTTTCTTTTTAATTACCTTTTGACTTTGAAGATTTTATTAAACAAATTTGAACCGTTTTATCATCCAAAAAATTTCCTTCTATATACCACTTACAAAATTAACCAATATCATAAGAACCATTTTTAAAATAATTTTATATTTTGAAAAAAAAAAAATCTATCAAAACGTAAGATAGAGGAATATATCTTTTGATTTAAAAAAATCATTGCTTTTTTTTTTTTTTTGTAAATTAGCGATGAGGTGAGTATCGAACCAGGACCTTCTGGTTACTAACAAGAACCTTTTTCACTAGGTGGTTACTAACAAGAACCTTTTTCACTAGGTTATCCGATTAATCGAATAGTCTAGTGGAAAAGACTCCTATTAATGACCAAATGGTCCTGGTTCGATACTCACCTCATCACTAATTTACCAAAAAAATTAAAAATATCATTGCTTGATTTTAGAAGACGAGATGATTTCTAGTTCAAAAAGAATTCTTAATCAAATTAAAACATGAGATGACTATTAAAAGCTAACATATCTTTTAAGATACAAATAAAAATAATCAGATGATACAAGTTAATTTTAATATACTAACCTATTTTTTGTTTCAAATAACTATCATTCCAATATAATGATATAATTTTGGTAAATTATCATTTTACATTTTTGATATAATTTTTAACTATTTTACTTTTTATTAATATATGAAAAATAGGTAATATTTTTATTAATATTATAAAAAGAAGGAAGTAGTGTAGTCTGTAAAGAGAATGGTATCACGAGGTGAGAAGTGAGAACTGAAAGAGAACGTGTTGGGTCAACAAGCGTTGACTGTTAAGTAATAGACGCTAAAACATTGAGGTTGGAAGTTGGAACATTCATTTATTCAACTCTCCTTCATTACATCCCTTTTCAACTACTTTTTCAACTCTTCATTAAAACTGCAACTTCTATTTCTGAGGTTGAGAAATGCAACAGACCATCTACTTTCATTACCAGAAATGCACTGTGAAAAATGGAATAATACATCAAGGGCATGAATGAACAAATAACAAAACACATCGGGAATAAGATTTTTACGCGTTAATATTTAAGGACCGGATGTCCACATTTACCAAAAAGTACCAACAGAGTTACAAAGGGGGCGCGCCTAGTTTACAAAACAAGAAGTAATACAGTTACAAGGGGTATACCGTATACATAGTTTACAACGTGCATAAGCTGCAAATGTTAGTATTTAGTTTTCTGAGGAAAATGAGAAATGCCTTTCCTACAGTGTCTTTGTTGCAATAATCTGATAAAGAAAGTCTTGCTTATCCAAGTAAAGATACATGCCAAAATAAAACCTGTTAACAACGAAGCTGTAAGGCAAAAGCTTGACGAAGGTACTTTGCTGCAGCTCCAACTAGCAGGAGTCTCGATGCCAATTGATGCGAATCTTCTTCCAGATTTTCTCCTCCTGTGAATTAAAAAAAAGGGAATAAAAGCTTAATTCATGACTCCAGATTCCAGAAGGTATAGAAGGTTATTTGTGACTCGAATAGAATGGCAGGCAATTTGGTAACAAATTAAGAAATGTCTCCTAATACAGGGAAGAGAGCTATAGCCGGAAGATCCTCTGAAGGAGAACATACTGAATCTGATGAATTATCATAAACAAGCATCATACAAATAAATAGAGCGAGCTGCTGCCTAATAATGGTGTTCAGTAATCAGAATGCTGATCCCAATGGACTTAATAAAACTAAGGAAGGTCACAAGTAGAGCTGTTCGGGAGCCTGGTGACCATGACTCAGAACAGAACTCAGCCCGCGAACCCGGCTCAATGACCCACTCAAAATTAAATCAGTTCTGATTCCGGTTCAGAACTTGGACTCGGAATCGGAACAGACCTGTAGGTCAATTCATTTTTAAAGATCCAATGATGTATTTATTTATATTACATAAAGTCGATTCGAGCCGGTTCGAGTCAATTTTCAATTTATTTCGAGGAGATTTTCAAGTCGTTTCGAAGCGATTCAAGTACCAAGTCGATACGATATCCAGTTTCGGTTCTGTCCTAAGTTGAGTAACCATCAAATTTAGCCTATTTCGAGCCAGTTCCGCCTCTAAGTAAATTTTAGGTCCGCTCGGTTTAGTTTCGGGTATAGCGTATCCAGGACCGGCTCGGCTCGATAACACCTCTAGTGCCAAAATGTGAAGCCATAACATTAATAAATTTAACATACCCCCAAAAGTCCATTATTGACTTCAACAATGAAGGAGCTTGTGTGCTTTCATCTTTTTGAAAATCGTTTGTGTTGACCTTCATGGAATCACTTCCAACTGATCCTATAAATTTGCAGCAAAACAATCTCAGATATGTCTAACCACGATGGCAATGATATCTTTCAATTGCATTCGCCTCTTCTTAACTATCTATATCTTTGAAGAAAATAAAATAATAGAAATGACAGTCATACGCCTACCGTTACAAGGAACTGAACTCTTCCTTGCTGCTGCTCTAGATGATGCCAACTCTCTGACTAAAGTTTTCTCTGCATCACTGGCATTCAGTTTTACTATATCAGGTTTTACTATATAGCACTACTTTATAATTCATATATTTTGTTCTAGTAATAACCCAAACATTGATTCAGTATTTCAGTTTCAGAAAATGACTGGGAAGCGTGCCAGAGTTATAACCACTAGTTTTGGGCACAATCGATGCTTGTGCATTTCAATAATGATCATTAAATAACAATTTTAAATTAATAATTATAAAAACAATCGTTAATAATTTGTCATGTAAGAGTATTTATTCAAATTTATATTTAAACTAATTTATACAGAAGTAATTTTGAACTAATTGTATCTATAACTTCTCTTACATTTAAGGAAATTGTAGAGTATGGGGCTTCACTAAAAAAAAAACTAATTCCCCCCATTTCCCAATTAAATATAGTGTAGATTTCCTTTAGAAACATGTACGAAAAAATCACCTTGGACCGGAGTCTGGAGAGTTCTGTAAAAAAATAAAAAAAAGTGCTTTGAAGAAATGAAACTACCACAGGTACCTATTGCCGTACCTAATAACCTTTGGGATCTGAACATTGACAACAAAGTGATGGTCACCACGTTTAGAAGGTCTATTGATATCAGGAACTCCCATACGAGACAATTTTAATTTGTCCCCAGGTTGTATCCCCGATGGAATATGAAGATCTTTCAAACCCTCAACAGTCTCCACCTACAACGAAAAATAGCATGATATATGACACATAACTTGGGACAAGAAACGTGATACAACATGGCATGATCGTCAGTGACCAAGGAAATCCTAGTGAATTATTTATAATCTCAAGGGTGAAATCACCCCAATTAATCACACTTAGATAGATGGGTGAAATCAAGGACTACCAAACTGTATCTAGGATCTTTCCACATGTTGTTAATTGTGTGGTTGATGTTGAAGAGAGATAACAAATTTTGTTTTCTTTCAATCATAAATTAAAGCTGACTTCGTATTTCTATAGACTAGTCAGCATCTAATTCGTTTCATAAAAGAATAGAAACAAGATGTTCTTCCATAGTACAAAATAAATAGTAAATTCTACAGGATTAAACCTATGGGACTTAAAGAATGATATAAGAAAGAGAGAGGGGAAAATATTAAATAAAAATGACTGCTGCTTTGGTTTTACTACCAAGGCGCGAAAGGCTATATGCGCAATGCCATTTATTACTACCTTAAGAACTGTTCCCAAAATGGCATCTGTATAATCCACTTTCACTTTGGAGTAAAGGTCAAGCCCATCCCTCCAAATGCCATCTTTACGCTCAATATGGAGGTTCAAATATAAGTTCCCAACGATGCTCCTGTATCATAAACCAGTGTAACGATCTTATTATTGCATCATGGTCTAACAAAAACGCATTGAATGTAAAAAGCAATGAAATGACATTCAAAAAACAAAGAAGTAATTATACTGGAAAAATAAATGATCGCAAAAATTTTAAAGGTAAGACTGGGTACTGAATACGTACTTCAAGAATATGAACATACAAGATATAAATAGATCAATGACCCTCAAATTTTGGAAGACAGGTTTTCCTCTGACCAATTAACATCGTACAGTAAACAGCATTCAATTTTGGACCATCTAGCTCTGTTCGAAAAGCCAGCATTGACATCTTAACAAAGCAAAAAATGCCCTCCGGAATAATTCTATAAATTCCAAAGCCAACAAGAACCTGCCACCCACTATATTTATTATTACAGTGTTAATTGTTAATGTTATCTGACACTAAACGAGATAATATCTGTGACATATCTTGTCAGGAAAATTATAGATCACATGGAAAAGTAAATATTGGGTCGCACATATAGCTTCACAGGATGAATGGATGGCAACAATTCTAGACATTCTACACTTAATGAAGATTCTTTGATTGTATGCATAAATTAAACAGAGAGATATATCTTGTTAGTGAATTTGAACAGGATTGACTTCAACAGACCTCTTTCTATCGAAGTTCCCCTCCCCTTTTATTTGCATTGTGGCACCATCATGAACACCAGGAGGTATAACAACATTAATACTACGTTTGATACGGATTTGACCACGACCACCACATTGATGACAATTATCAATTATGACCTTGCCTTCACCACCACAGGCTGAGCATGTAGAAACCTAATACAATACGCATAAACATACGACATGTCAACCCAGGAAAACTTCTTTAGCAAACAAGTGATCTCTGATACTTGCAGATAGCTCACCAATATTGACAGAGCAAATCAACTAAACATTACAGCAAGATTCTTTAACAAACAACATATCTTCGATTCTCAAAGAGACTGCATATGACTTGCTGGAGATAGTACCTCAGACATCAATCCAAACGGTGTCTTCTGTGTGTTCACAACTCCTCCTCTACCCCCACAATATGTACATGGTCTTGAAACTGCTACCGGACTTTGCACCAGATCCACCACAATCAGCACAGGACTCAAAACAATGGACTTCAATATCTCTCTGACCCCCAAAAATGGATTCTTCAAATTTCAAAAACAACTCATACCTTCAAGATGAATATATCCACATTAAAATTCAGCAAATAAAAATTAGAACAAAACCAATAGTCTACTAAACAGAAAAGTTCATGCATACAGAAGTCTCAAAGAAACAATAATATATTCCATCAAGCAGAAAAAAAATGTAAAATTTCTTAGAGATAGATTTACATACAATCAGATTCTATGAGTTACGGATTTTTAAGAATTGTGATCAATCGGTTTATTATATCAAGGATTTAATGAACATTTTTCTGAGAATAACACATTGATAAGAAAAGGCAAATCAGCCAGTTTAATGTTCAAGATTGACCCGGCATCAATAGGATGAGGAGCTAAGGTTCACTTCGGCTTCACGGGTCATCACTTCTATCGTTTTTATCATTTTACCAGCACATACCACATGTTTACAAAGCACTGAAATATTTAATAGAAGAACACTGACAAAAGTTATTCAAAATGTTCTTCTGAAGAAGTACACCTCTACAAATGGCTAGGATGAACACCACATGCCAATCTTACGTAAAAAGTTCTAGCGAAAAAAAAAAGACGAGGAACAATTTTTTCTTTTGTAGATATGTTAAGAACAAAAGTGACCACCCGATTTCTTGGCCTAGGCAATAGACGTGAAATCAATAGTTTAAAGAACGAAAGTGTTGTTGAACCATTGACATGCAGTGTATTATAATGGATATTGTTGTACATTACCAAATATGTGGAATCAAGAAGGCGAGATTACTCGTTTTATGAACCGTTAAAGGATAAAAGATCAACATATGTACAACTAAATTGCACATAAAATAGAGACGTTTATGCCGAAGTGAGATCATCTACTATACCGCCTCTGAAGCCATTCTTACACAAATCTATGTGATATGCCATGACTTCAATCTATACCATCATATGTTTAGGCCAATAAGTTTTACAATCCAATGAGTGAATGTCACTTAAATTATAGTGTAAAAGTTGAATGATTAAAATAATAAAGTGAAAGCGTAGTGTCATAATCAGAAATGAAGTGTAAAAATCAGTGACCTGTTCATCAACGAGTACACATGTTTACAAGATTCCAAGGTGTGTGATAACACCAACTATAAGTCACACGTCATCAAACTACTTCAGACAGATCTTTAACTCTTCGACAACATAAATTAGATAGTTTCACCTTCACTCTAGTTCCAAGTTAGGGAATCTCTGAACGAAGGACTTTGAACACTCCTTAATGAGTTAATGCGAATGGTATTAAATACTAATTTATTTGCACAATCGCGTAAAACATGATCGCTGATAAGCAAAACAAAATTTATTTCTTAGTGAGACATAATATGTATATAGATGGCACAACACTTGATCAGCACAGAAAAGGTTTGTGAGAAACTGAACCAAGGATCAAACGTTATAACTTGTTTATGAACATTTGGAAGGAAATACGGA